>VDFB02173231.1:0-20563 GCA_007258455.2 Sequoia sempervirens | reverse complement strand
GTGATTGATAAATTCCGAGGACTGGTTTGTCATTGGACCTATAGATGGTTATCAACGGCAGGCAGAGTCACTCTTTTAAAGTCTGTTGTGCAAGCTCTTCCTATTTACAGATGTTTTGTGATGACTGCCCCTTCAAGTTTCATCAAGGATTTTGAGGGGCTTTGTAGGCAATTTCTTTGGTCAGGTAATCTCCTCTCGAGAAAGTGGAGCTTAATTAAGTGGGAAGTGGTTTGTCGGCCAAAGCAGGATGGTGGCTTGGGATTGCGTAGAGCGGATTGGAATGGGCAAGCATTGGCGGCTAAGTTGTTTTGGAGGTGGTGTTCTCATCAACATCAGCCCTGGGCCAAGATTCTTACCTTCAAGTATATTGGGGATGTGGATGGTGCTGAGGTTTCTCGATTTAGTCTTTCGGGGAAAGGGTCTATGATCTGGGAAACTCTCAAGAGGGGAGCTCCTTTGGTTAAACAAAGCCTATTCTGGATTTGCAATAGAGGCTCTGATGCCCTCTTCTGGCTTGACTCCTGGGATGGCTTCCCGCCTATCCTCTCCTCACATCCTCATTTGGAGACTTTAAGCAGGATTTTTGTTCAAGCTGGCTGGAGCAGAGTGATGGACTTCAAAGCCCCTCGGGTCTTGGGGAAAACTATCATTTATCAGTGGAAGGATATGCAGGAGTGGCCTTTGGGTGGATCTTTGGAGGATAGGAGGGAGTTATCCTCCATTTTGGCTGCTAGAGCGTGTTGCTCGCTTCCAGAGAGGGATGTGTTGGCTTGGGGATCAGATCCTAAAGGGAAGTACTCTGTTGTTTCAGGGTATCGTGCTTTGGACAGACAGGCTTTAGGCAGTGCTGAGGTTCCTTGGTGGAAAAACATTTGGAATAAATTCTCCTGGCCAAAATGCAACTTTTTCGCTTGGCTTGTGGTGTATGGCAGGTGCTTGACTTGGGACAACCTTTGCAAGAGGGGTTTCCAAGGTCCCTCTTTATGCTTTCTGTGTCTCAAAGATGTTGAGACTGTTTCTCATCTTTTCTTTCAGTGCCCCTTTGCTAAAACTATTTGGCACTTTTGGTGGGCGGCTTGGAATATGTCCTATCGACACTCTTCATCTCTTGACGAGTTTTGGCAGAATGCTGGACATACTACAGCAAAGACTTCTTTTTTGCACACTGCCTGGCCTATTGGCCCTACTCTTATTATTTGGCAGATTTGGTTAGAGCGCAATCGACGGATTTTTCTAGAGAGGAAGCTACAGGTGGGCCAAGTTTGGGCTCGAATTCTTGGGGCTCTTCAAGAGACGTTACAAGAAAAATGTGATTTGTCTGTTTTGGTTGATCCTAGGGATATTGGAGTGATTCAGAAGTTGGGGATTTCTGTTGGTTGTACGGGAAGACCCAAGGTTGGGCGGGGTAGGTGCTCTAGAGGGAAGGTCTTCAAAGGAGGGCATTGGATGCTTCCTCCCACTGGTGTCTTGAAAATCAACACTGATGGGTCTTCAAGAGGTAATCCTGGGCATGCTGGTATTGGTGGGGTGGGCAGAGATAGTTCTGGAGTGGTTGTTTTCTTTTTCTCTGAGTATATGGGACATCACTCTAATAACCTCATGGAGGCCTTGGCGATTCTTTCGGCCTTGAGGAGAGCTTTCGCTCTCGGCTGGAATAAGATTATCTGTGAATCTGATTCTCAGGTGGTGGTTGACTTGATAAATGGACGACACTTCGACGCTGTTAGTTGGCATTTAGCGGTAGTGGCAAAACAAATTGCCAACCTTGGTGATTTACTAGATTCTGTCACCTTTTCCCATATCCCTCGTGAATGGAACAAGGTGGCTGATGGGCTGGCGAAAATAGCTTCTGAGAAGAATGGGACGTGGTTGGTGGATGATTGGGACAGTTTACCGAGGGACCTTGCCCAGGATTTGGAGGGTTGGGTTACTGAGGATGTGAAATGCTGCATTAATGATTCTTGATCTCTTGTTTGTTGTCTTGGGGCCCCTTTGGGGTTTTCTTTTGCTAAACGCTTTGTACCGCTCTTGTTGATTAATAAAAGTTTTTACCCCTCCTTTTATTAAAATGAATTTTGATTCCATGGCATTTTGTATGTCTACGCCATGTTTTCTTTGTATTAGATATATTTGACATTGTATGCCTATGGAATTCTTGTAAAGCTTATATGGATATTTTGTATATATTTTATAATTATATTGACATATATTGATGTATTCCCTACATGGATAAATGGTTAATACAAATATTTTTTTATCAATGGTGTCCATATTTGCATTATAAATCCATGGTTCAATAGATATGAGTTATGTTTATTCAAGTGTATATTTTAAAAATTATGTGTATACTTTGTGACTTACGTGTTTTCATGCATATACCTTGTATTCATGCATATACTTTTTATTAATTTTCATATACTATGTATTCATGTGTGTACATCAAGGCTTACATGTATTTGAGTACATGTGCTTCCCTTATTCACATGTATTCTTGAATTATTCACATGTATACTTATTAATTGGTTAGCCCTAACATTGGTCATTATTGTCCTTCATGGTTTGTCTTGAATATTTATTGATTGATGCTAAACAACTTTATTATTTGATGCTAAACAACTTCAATATTTCTACGAATACTAGTAGTAGAGTTACAAATTACAAAATTGCATAAATTGAAAAGAAAACATTAACTATAAATAAATGCACTCATTATTAACTTAATAATTGATTAAGAATGAGTATAATATATATATCAAGAGATAGACCTTCTAGAATGTGGCCTTAATAGAAAATAGGCAAAGAAATATTCCCAATACTTTGTGTGGTATTTCAAATTATCGTTGATATCACTCTTGATTTTTGTTTCACTAACATTGGTTCTTCCTAAATCACTTCCTTACTAACAATTAATTAAATAATCATATTTAATTAATTCATCATTATCTTCTTTTAATTAAAATAAATTACTTTGTTGATTAAATCATTATCTTCTCTTAATTAAATAATCCTTATTTAATTAATTCATCATTATCTTCTTTTAATTAAATAAATTACTTTATTTGATTAAATCATTATCTTCTCTTAATTAAATAAATCATTTTATTTGGTTAATCATTATCTTCTTTTAATTAAATAAATCACTTTATTTGATTTGTAACACCCCTCCATTTTGGCTCTTTTGTTTGGTAGTGTTCTTCATTGTTATGTTGTTTTTGTTTATGCTTTGACTTTGGTACTTGGTTCTATTTCATCGTGAACTATTAAGCGATGTGAATGTTACATTTTGATGTGATGGTATTTTACTCTGATGTTATCATTATGGCATGTTTTGGATTAACTTAGCAGATATTTGAATTAATCATGTTTTATGCTTTTGACCATATTATTAATGTTAGATTCATCAGTTAGTAATATTGTATTAGTTAAGCAGATGAAATCATACCACTTTCTTGCAAGTTCCCTACGATTATGAGACTTCCTCTTCACGGTGTGTTTGATCATATTATGTATATATGCATGTTCGATATACTCTTTATTTGTAGGTTGACAAGTACAGGACATCGACTCCACCTAATTTCACAGGTTTGAGCATGTCCATCGGCCAATGGTATTCGATTGGGAGATAGTAGCTAGGTTTTCCATGCCAAGCCATCACCCTAGTCATAGTGTGTCATCGGGTCTTATTCGGGTTAAGTTGTTTCCTATTGTTCATTTCTCGTTGTTCTCATTTAAATTGCAAGTGAAAAAGGTAGACAAATGGTTTTATGTATTTAAGTTGTTTATTAAATTTAATTGGTTACAATGTTATAAATGTTATTTAAATTTATTCATTAATTTAATTTAATTAATAAAATGATCTAATATTGGATTAGATTTATTTAATTGATTAATTAAATTAATTATGTTGAAATAAATCAAGTTATTCATTTTGGAATTGTAATTGTTAAATTCTTTTTGGATAAGTGTTAAAGTTGAATGATTTTTGGAAATGTTTGAAAACATTTAAATGCATTTGGAATAGAAATTTTAAAATAAATGATAAAGCCATGTTGAAAAGAATTTTAGTTTTAAATTTTCAAAAATTCAAAATATCTCCAAATTTGCAATAACTATGGGGATAAGATATTTTAGGGTATTTGACCAAATTTGGGGAAGAAAATAGGGAAGGCTTTTTTCATTCTTGAGATTTGGCTGTGAGAAAATTGAAAGGAGAGTTCATGTTTTGTTGATGCATTTTGGGATTTTTGGAAGAAGATTTTGGAAAAGCTTTGAAGGAATTGGAATTTGCAACTCATCTTTCTTCTCAAACTCTCCATCCAGCTTTAGATCACAGGTTTTTTTCTTATTTATTTGTTTAGAAATTTGTATTTTTAGTTTAAAACTTTCTTGGGATCATTTTGAAAACCTGGTTAAAATCTTGAAGCAAATTTAGTGTTCTTGAAGAAAAACAATTTCTTTCAACTGAAATTTCCAAGTTTTAACAAAAGAAAATGAAAGGGGAAACAAAAGAAAAGCATTTAAATTTTTGTAGTTGAAATTGGGGATATCCAAGAATTGCGTTATGAAATCATGCTTGAGTATTTTGTTACTGTATTTTATTTTTTGTGGAATGCTTGTTCAATTTAACTATATTTTGTAAAAATTTGTATATATATAGAATAAAATTTATGTGGGGAAAAATTAAAATTTCATCACAGAGGAATTTTTTTTGTGTGTGTGTTAAATATAGAATAAAATAAATTTTTTGTTGATTTGTTGGGGTGGGGAAACTATCCCCACCACCCCCACCAAGAGGAGGTGATCATGTGAGCCACACAGCCGCGTCCCTATGGGAGGCTGACATGTGAAGCACACAACCACTGGGGAAGGTGGGCCATGCTCCGCCAAGTGGGAGAAGCGGGTTGTCAATGCCCCTGACACAGCCAGCACAGGGGAGAATATGTGAGGAGCACATAGGCCACCTACAGGGGGGAGTGGTAACACAATTGGCCCTAATTTAGGCTTTCTTTTTAAAATTTTATTATTATTTAAGTTTTTTTTAAATTCATTTTTTTATTATTTATTTAAATTATTTTATATATTATATATAATATAATATATATCTATATTATATATTATAATATTTATATATTATATATATAATATATATATTATAATTTAAATAAATATTTGATTTTTATTATTTAAATATATATGTATTATATATATAATATTATATATATTTTAAATAATAGGGATTTAGTTTTAAATTAGTTGGAATATAAAAATGATATTCTTTTTTTTTAGAGGCATATATTTAAATGATATTTAAATATTTAAAATAGGAATTTCTTTAAAATGATTATTTCATTATCTTAGTTGAATTGAAATTGACTTTATAATAATTTTTTTTATTTAAAAGGATTGATTTTAATCATTAGATAGGATGGAGCAAATGGAATTAAATTGTTAGTTTTTAAATTCCTTAATGTGCCCATGTGAGTTGATTTTCTTTTAGTATGAACAAATAATGCTAATTATTTAATTGATTTCATGTACTATGTCAGTGCTTGGCTTGGGTTTAGGAAACCCTAACATTAGTTTATTGAGTTGCCTGAAATGCTTTCTAAATGATGTTTTCATTCACTCTTTATGTTGGGCAATTGAGTCACTTGTTTATGTAAGTCTTCTAGATAGGGCTTTTTGGTTAATTGTGTGGATTGTCCTAAAATTTTGCCAACCTTTGGTTTGTCTTAGGTAATGTGTATAGTTGTATCCTATTGTTTCACCCAGTTTCCATGAATGAGGATGGTTTGTGCCTCCTTTGGATTAGGAGTGGCTTATGTGGTTTGTGCCTCCTTTAGAAGAAGTGGGTTATATGTTTTGTAGCCTCCAAGTGTTTGGAGTGAGTTTCATTATATGTTGACTCCTAGAGTTGAAGTGATTGTCCTTCTAGTTTGTATGCACTTTGACACCCTTGGTGATTGGTTTTTTTGGGTATGTTGTCGATAGGAGAGTGGCTCTTTGTGGGGGTCCGACACACAAAGGGGCGCCAGGGTAACTCACATAGGGTTTAAGTAAGTGAAAAATTAAAAGAAATTAATGAAAAAATCTTAGACTAAATAAGATAATAAATGCCTCTCTCATGACTCATTCGCTTTCAAGGCTTGAGATGAGACGAGAAGCACAGTTTGTATGAGGGTCTGACGGCTAGTAGAGGCAAGCCAGGGTAACCCAAGATGGGGGTCTGGTAGCCTAGGATGGTTGAGCCTGGGTAACTCATAGAAAATTTCGTGTGACACTCTCTCTATGTCAACCAAAAGTTAGTATTGTTGTACTGCATAGATGATCATTGTTCTCTGGAAGCATTGTAACCATTGTGTTAAGTGTTGTGGTGCTTGTATAAGATTTAGTTCAGTTATGTATTAGCTTGTGTCTAGAGGTAGATGGTCTTGTATAGGAATTCCTTGTTACTATCTCCTAGCATGGGGGGTGAGCCTTCAGGTATCAAATGGTTGGGTGGAACGTGCACCTTAATCCACTGGGTTTTCTTCTTGTTCATGTGGACGAGATTTCTAGTTAGAGAGCTCGTGGGATTCAGTTTTCACTTCTTGCTTTATTTGTTTCAGTTGGAAACTTGTAATTTTTACCCCTCATTGTTATCGAGGTACAATTTGTAAAATGTAATCATACTTATTGGATTTATCTCATTCGGGGAATGAGTGTTGTAATCATATTGTAAATTTATTGTTATCTGAAATCAAGTGGTATCTCTTATCCTTTGATGTATTTTATCATGTATGGAATGTATGTGTATTAAATTTGTTAAGAAATTAAATGTTATGGTTTTTATTCATGTTTCTTATTTGGGTTAAGTAAACTTAGTCTCGTAAACTTAGGGGTTGTTGGCAATGGGTAGTGAACTTGCATGTTAATTGTACTTAAGCAACAACAAAAAAAATTGCATTTGAGTAGTTAATTGCAACTTCCCCTAGGGTTACGTGGTGGGGCGTCACATGATTAAATCATAATCTTCCTTTAATTAAATAAATTAACCTTTATTTGATTTAAATCTAATGTCATCATCCCTTTTAATTAAATAAATCAAACTTTATTTAATTAAATCTAATATTCATTATTCCTCCCATTTGGTTTAAATAAATCCAAAAACCTAAGTCAAATGTCAAATCAAACTAATTTCCATCTAAGTTAATTAAATATTGATTAACTCTAACTCTAGTCCCCCAATCCTCTAGATTTTGCAACTTGCACATGTAAATCAATTTAATTAATTTATTAATTCTTCTATTTCATTCAAAAAGGGCATCTCTTTGGAATATTCCTCCAATTTGAAATATCCCTCCTAAAAGGACTTGTCCTCCAACATGGCATTTATAACTCTTACAAGTCCCTTTTCCTGAGACAAGTGGCATTAACTTCTCTTTCACATCTTCCTCCACAAGCCATCTTTCAAAATTCAAAATCCCACCTAATTGCATTTATTTGCACATTGATCAAAATATGATCCACTTCTCTTCAATAGCATGTTGACAAGTGGCACATTGTTATTGGTTCATCTTTAGTCCCACATCCTTTATGTTTCTCACTTCTCCATCTTTCTTTCTTATAAATAAAGGACTCCTCTATTGATTTTGGATCCACAACTTAAGCCAAAGTCATTATCTATAGATTTAGAGCAGATTCATCCATCTTTCATCAAAGTTATCATAGCATTTCATCAGCATAGCTAGGTTATTGAAAATTTTCAACAAGGATCACATTGTTCATCATCAAAGCTTGCAAGGAATTGGGAAAGGGCTACTTTCCACATCAAAGTAGCGCCAATTCCCCCATGGGATGTTGGTTTGAACGTTTTGGATAAGATTACTTAGCTTCCAATATATTGTATTTGATATTCTCTCTTTTTTTCTTGTTCATTTCATTTAAATGAATTGCATGGGGAATGATTGTTTTGGATGTGTTTGATGACTAACATTGGATTTTTTGTTCATGTTTGAGAAGGTCTAAAATAACCATTGACATTTTGGTGCTAGAAGGAGGTCCCAACTTGGTTTTTAAAATTTTTTGGCAAGTTTTCATTGGCAAATTTGTTCCTGAATCTCGATGTAGCACACCTGTGGCCTCTTTCAGTGCATAGGTGGTGGATTTTGGCACATCTAGGCTCTATTATATCATATATGTGGCATCTTCTAACATTTTTACCTCCTATTTCAATGCATATACATGATATTTTAGTGCATCTGGTTTGATTTTTAGTGCATTTGGTCTGAGTTTAAGTGCATTTGGTCTGAGTTTTACCACATTTGGTCTCTATTTTAGCACATCTAGTCTCTATTTTAGTACATCTAGTCTCTATTTTAATGCATTTGGTCTTTGTTTTACACCTAAAGTCAAAACACATTGTAATGTGGTCTAAATTTTAGGGTTTTTATGCTTAATCATTCATCTAACCCTCATATCTTCTTGTTTCTTGATCTCATCTAACATTTTGAGCATGACTTCTAGGTTTTAAGAGTATCATGGAGCATTGAAGTGAAAAGCATTTGATATCCATTTTCTAGGAAAATGAGGAGAATACTTCTTATGGCATTATCACATGATTGTAACAAGTTATTTTAAACACTTTGGGAACAATTATATAATCCCATCTTTAAGTCTTTTGTTATTTTCAAGCTTTTATGACTCAAATAAGTTTCATTTGGGTTTTAGAAAGAACAATCAAAGGGTCAAAAACAACATTAGGAACATACTAGGGTTGGTTTTGGATCTAAAAATTGAACAAACAAACTTCACACTTCATCTTGGTGCTATAAAAAGAATCCATTATTGCTTTTGAAGTTAAAATGAACATGTGTTTTTTGTGTTTTGCAATATTTTTTACAAGTTAATATCATTTAAAAGGCATATTAACTTCTCTCACACTTCACGATGATCTTGAGAATCAAAAGTATTTTGGTGATATTAAGTTGTCTAACAGATTGCCTCCACACTTCAATTTGGGTTTCTTAAAATTGAACAAAATCTTGCTAGTGTGAGTTTAAGTATATCACGTGTGTTCTCTCTTTGTTTAGGAAAAAAAAGATTGATTGAACTATGGATGTGCTTGCTCACTTCTTTTTACCTTTAGAGGGGCCTGCCTAAGACCAATTCGAAGCTGATTCCCACTAGTTTTCACTCAATTTGGTATATAAATGGATAAGACTAAACTGTCAAGTCCTCATGGAATGTAGGCCCTAGCCATACAGTGTCTTTTAGAATGGGATACTACCTTAAAAAGTATAAGCACCCCTAGTATGAATGATTAAATCCATTTGTGGTTTTTTGGATGCTCACAACATGCCATGTCCTTGATCGCCCTAACTAAGAACCAATTTGTGTAGAATCCAAAATCCCTTTCTATTTTTTGGTGCAAGAGGTCAAACCTCTGAAGTTTCCCCACATTTTTTCCATTCTTTGTAGAGATGAAAAGTTTGTCATGGGAGATTCATGAGAATTGAAGCTTGGTTGATCCAAGAAGTGTGTGCCATGGAGGGGAGCCAGTGTGGTCAAGCTTCTAGTCATCCACTCTGAATAAGACCAACTGGTTTATCCAAGTGGGGATTCAACAAATATTGTCTCTTTCTATCATAGGGTTGTGCATCATTGTGGAATCAAAATGATTTTCTTGAATCTTAAACATTAGAAAACAAACATTCAACCATGATCATCAAATTTCAAACCCTTTAGAGGAAGCAAATACTTTTGAAAAAATCCAAGTGCTATTGCTTGCCCTAGGGATTCTATCCTTAGAGGCTTCTAATTATTTGGATTTATATCTCAATTTTCTCTCACTAAAGTCAACATTAGGGAACTATTGCATTGATTCTCTTGATTTCCACATAATGGACCTTATGGGATGAAAAGAAATTGAGACATAGACATTCAATTTGAAACTTAAGCAAGACATTGGATGTGGTAAAAGCAATTCAATAATCAAGATGAAATCAATTTAACCCCACACATGTGCCTTTTTATCTTTTTTCTTATGGTCTTTTGAGAAAACATTGATCTTTTGGTTTGAAGTACTGTCAGGGAAAAGCATGTTCTTCAAAACCTTGGTCTTGTAAACAAGTCCCTCTTTGGTTCATTTAGGAACAAAATTATCAATCATTTCATCCATCTCAAACATCAATCAAATCCCATCTCACAAACAACTTTTTAACTATTGGAAAAATCATTCATGCTAGAATTTTGGAAAATCCTTCTAAATCAAAATCAAAACCATCTTGTTTGACTAAGTGTGTGTAGATGAATCCTTCTTCATACACTTAGTTAAATTATCACCTTGTGGACAAGTTTATTCCAAGATAACATCCAACATCTTAGGGTTTGTTAGTTCATTATCCAAAATCAAAATCAAAATCAAATCCAAATAAAAAATCCAAATCAAATCCAAAATCAAAAATCCAAAAGTCCTAAATTCTAATATTCCTCTAAAGTTCCTAAAATTTCAACACCCATATCACTCACCCTTTCATCCTTCATCTCATCATTGGTCCTAAACACCTTAGGGGTCACTTTTGTAACAAGGAAAAAACATAAGAAAAATATGGAATATAAACTTTATTCATACATCATGAGTGGCCTAAATCAACCATACTATCAAAGCCTTACAATGTCGATTGATTATCAAAACTCACATTTATGCAATCCATACATGGCATCATTATCTCCTGCAAACCTTAATTGTACAACAAATGTGAGTATTCCCAATATAAATTTTGGAACACCTCTTCCTATGGTATATTTAAATAAAAATCAAAACCTACAAATCTATCAACCAAACAATCAATGAATGAGTCTTCAACAAAACGACATTCTTCCATCCAATTCATACATGCCAAATGTGAATATACCAAGTACAAGTTTACCAAACATGAACATTTCAAATCCACACTTGGTAAACTTTGGGATATATATGTTTTTGAATCATACAAATGTTGTTCAAATTCTAAACAAAATGTTAATGACTCCATGTATTGATCCAAGTCAAGGTACCACAATGCAAAATCAAAGTTACCTAAATCAAGGCAATATGTTTTCAAACCAAAAAAATGTTCAAATTCAACCTATAATGCCAAATCTAAACATCATCAAAAATTAGAACATTGTCCTAAATCAATTTGTTCATGATCTCCTACAAAAACCACAAGTATGCATTCCAAATTTTCTTGAACAAAAACCAAATCAACTATATCAAGGGTTTCAAGATCAAAATCAAGATCAAATTTTGCGAGATCAAATTGCTTCACTTGCCAAAATATTTGACTCATTGTGCCAAGAGACATATCCACCCAAAAATATATACACTCTTCCATTGGTTAAACCATGTCATCAAAGCATTGAGTTGTTTCCACAACCACATCAAGAACAATGTCTCCAATGTCAAGAAGTCAGATATCAAGATCAACAACATCAACAAAAAACCCAACTTCTACATCTCAAAGATCAATCACCACATCTCAAAGATCAATCAATACATCTCCAAAATCAATCACCACAAGGTCAATTCAAAGTAAAAAACTCACAAGGTAACAAACAAAAATACACACCCCTCAGGGAATCGATTGAATTTGTCATGAAGAAACCGATACAAGAGAATCTCATCAAGATCTCCATTTATGAAAATTATCAAGAGCCTGAAGTTAAACCACCATGGTATAATGAGAAGCACCTTTGCGATTTTCACAAAATAAAGTGACACACAACATCAAATTTTATTCAACTCAAAAATCTCATCCAAGACCTTATTGATAAAAAAAATAACTATTGAGGAAAATGATGAAGATTCAACCACTAGTGATAGCATTGACAATCTCCACACCACAATTGTTGAAAACAGTGATCAAGATCTATCCATTAATGAACACCTTGAATGTGTTTCTACCTCATCCAATGATCAACTCAACATACATCAAGAGTCACTTTTTAGTCATAATCAAAACCCTTCAACAATATTCAGAAATGATCTATTTGAAGGAGTATTAGAATTATTTGATCCTATTGACTGAATCCATGATCCATCAACCAATGATCATGTTGAAAATGTCTCTACATCACCTAATGAGTTTGAAGACATATCTCAGGAATTCATTCTAGAGCATGATCAACATCTTTCACCAAAGTCTAGCAATGGTCCTTTCCAAGATATATCAACATCCTTTGACCTCATGGTTGAAAATATTGAAGGAATATTCAACTCAAAATTTGATCCAAGTATAATCAAATATCAAGAGGATATTGAGAAACTTCCCATGCCTAATGAAGATATCCAAGAAACTTTTATAAGCAATCCATCCTTTGAAATTGGCCCATGCCAATAAATTGATCCAAAGCATGTCAAAATAAATTCTAAAATTAATCAAGATCAAGAATTTATATCTCCAAGATACTACAATGATCTAATGGACACTCTCCCATCTATACAAGATGTTGCAAATGATGATCATATCCATATAGCACATACTCCTCCATCTAACCATGAGATTCTTTCTTTGGATGGACATGTAGATGATCTTCATTCAAAACAAGAGTCTCATACTCTTTATATCATTACCAAGGAACAAGAGTCTCCTACTCTTAACATTTGTACACATGATCAAGATATAGAAAAATCTCGAGACATCAGAAATGGGTCATGAAGAATTATTCTATAGAATTTTTTAATTAGAAATATCCTATGAAGACATATCAAAAATGAATCATGAGGGAGACTTTTACATGGATAGTGAATCATCAACACCTCTTGAAGAAGCATTAAAATCTAATATTTCACAAGATCAAGCCAAAGATATGAATCAAGAAGTTATCCAACTTATGGAGGATCCTATCACTTATAAACTTGGATCACTTACCTTTTTTAGGACAAGCTATTTTATCAATGAAGAAGCTATCACCTTTGAAGATCAACAACAGAGAAGAGAAGGAGTAGCACCTTGTTTCCAAGGTAATTCATATCCTATTGCAAATAAAATGTTTCAACAGATGAATTATCAAGGTAGAGGATTAGGCCTACATGAACAAGGTAGCCTAGAACTAGTGCAAATTATAAGTAATCCTAAGCATCAAGCTCTTTTTTATTCAACAATTAAGGGATCTAAAAATATCGGTGATACCTCTATAATACTAGGGGAAATTTTATCTAGTGCAAACATCAACATAGGGAGCACGAAGAATCCTTATGATGAAATCGATGCCAATACTACAACTAGTGGTGTCATGAATCTTCATCCACCCATCACCCCATCCAAAAATTGGGACCAACATCAAAGAAAATATTTGAATCAATGCACAAAGAACATTATCATATCAAAAGAAGTTGAGAAGCATAATGGAAAAATCAAATACACATGGATACCAAAAAATATAAAAAAATATTATCCCTATCAAACTCCATCAATCAAAGAAACTATGGGGTAAAATAAAAAAATGGAAAAGTATCCATCAAAGATGTCCACAAAGTAGAAAGAAGGCTTCTCAAGAAATGTACAAAGTATATCAAGTAGTTGGTCCTAATTCCATGTAGACTTTTGTATTCACCCATCATTTCTCATCATCCCAAGTTTGGAGAGTCAAAGGTTTCAAACTATCAACCAATCCATCTCCTATTCCTAAACACACAACACCATCCACTCCTCCATTAATTATATCCAGTTCTCATATTGAACATGTATTGGAAACCACCCTTCATCATAAGGATTCAGAGGGCATCCTATTGTGATGTGAGCACAAAGACAGAGTTAACTCCGATATCAACAAAGCAGATCAGGAATATCAAAATTTGTATTCAAGTGCATGTATCTTGGCAAAACAACTTCTTCAGGAAGGATATTGATGGAAAATTATGATAGAAGAATCAACATGAACATCTCTAGTTGATTCAACATGAGCTTAAAAAATATTTCACAGAGAAATCAAAAAAATAAAAAAAATAAAAAATCCAAAAAAAATTAAGAAAAGGATTGAAAATAGTAAAGATAAAAATTGTCCTCAAGTGAAAACCACTACGGTGACACTTTGGACAATTACCATGATGAAAACCTGGCAAACGGGCGTCATGTGTAGAATCGAGCATTTGCATGTGCTAGTTCAAGTGGAAGCATCTCATCCCATCCATAATAAATCCAACATTCCATCCATCTTATCCAAAATAACTCCATCATCCATAAACTATTAATCCAATCTATTTTCATCCATCTACATCTTTAGTCCAATTTATCTTGATCTTAAAAAAATTTGGTGCACACTTTACACTTGCTTATGGCAAACATCTTGACATGAGTCATTTTCATTGATCCTATCCTACCCAAAAATATCTGAGCCATGAAGCATTATCCAAATGAGCATCCTCTATTCAAACACCTTATCTTATCGCAAGACAATCCATATCCCTCCATCCATACATCTATCCAAGCATCCACCCATGGCATTCCAAACATTGCTAGACACTGGGGCAGGTATTTACATCTTGCTTTGGGAATACATCTTGGTCTATATCTCCTCCAACTTATGTGGTGATATGAACATTGGAAAATGAAATCAAATTGGTCAAAGCATTTGTGAGCATAATTCAAATCACTAGCCCATGGCATATTTTGATGAGAATATGTTCCTTATCAAGCTTTATATTTCATCGAACATCAATTCAAACAATCAATATCAATCACATCTAACATCACAACAAATCATTCAAACAAATTTTGTTTCAAAACCGAGCTTCACAATCCTAATCAATCAAACCCAATCAATCCATCATCATCTTGGGATATCCTTTCCAATCCTTGTGTTGCTTAACAATATCCTTGCATTGTTGTGTATCCTCAACAATGCTATCATCATCAATCTTGATAAATCAAATGAAATCAATCCCTCATTATCTTGGGATATCCATCATAATCTTTTTTCTTAACACTATCCTTGCATTGTTTTATATCCTCAACAATGTTATCATCATCAATCCATCAATCCGGATTAATCAACCCTAGCTTGGCTTTCAAAAAATCCCAAATAGAGTAATCTATATCACAATACACATATCCATATCCAAATCGTCAAAATCATGCGAAAAATCAAAAAACTTTCAAAACTCATGCGAATATCCAAAAAAAGCCTCGAAACATATCAAAATCCCAAAACAAGTTAAAAATTCAAAAAAAATCAAAAGCATGGAATCCGAACTATGTTGTCTTTGAGCTTAAACGTAGGTGTTAACATATTTTTACCTATGGCTCAATCAGGTAGAGCCCACTAATATTTGAAATAAAATGCTACATTTTATTTTCTTTCTTACATTACATTCATGTATACAAATGAAAAAATCCAAAAAGATTACAACTACAGATCATTGCATTTATATATATATATATGCAGATAACAGAAGAAATATTATGATCTTTCAACAAAAAAGTAATCTTTATTAAATGGATAAATATACATTGTCTCATACAAGCCATGAGACTAACCTTTCCTATTCAATACAAATTATGAAAAAACTCTTACATGAATAGGTAAAAAAGAAAAAAATGAATGTGCATAGAGAGAAGTAACCAACCATTGCTTATGAATCACTGGCCTTGATTGTTATTGTATTGTCCTGCTACTGCCCTACTACTATCTCGAGCTTCATCTATACATTCTAGCTCCTTTACACTCCTAGTCTTGCATTTGACATAAGCAATGGTGTTAGAGTACACTCTAAGAAATGACTGATTACAAACATTGCATACATATTCACCCTATGCATGCATAAGTTGATCATAATGTGTATCAAATAAGCAGTCATATTGAATATCCCAGAGAAAATATTGAAGCCATCAGAATTACATATCAAAATACACATATTTTTCTAACTTGTTTGCTTCATGTGCAGCTACAGGTGTAATCATGTTATTGTTTTATCAATTTTTAGCATGTGGGTTAAACATGGCTCCCACAAGGGTTGAGCATGGCATGCTTTGTTATGCTTTAAAGAGGTATAGAAAAGACACTCATCATACAATTCATCTCTTTATAGTTCATTCAAACAAGCATACATCATTTATGGCAATGATTTATTGGTCACTATCATAAGTGAGATATAGTTGTTTAGAAAAACCATAAAGCTTGGATCAAACAACAAAGAGCTATCTAAGGCTATCATAAGTCACTAGATGATAAGAGCAATATGTGGGTTAAATATTTTAATATCTTATCTAGAGATAAGTAATGCAATCATGACAAATTCCATCTATTATGATGATAGGAGTCAAAGTTATTAGCACTGCATTAAATATTTACAAGGACCATATGAGAAATCTTACAAGCACTATAGTGTTTTAATGATGGAACAATAGCATGACAATAAGATAAGGGAAAATCTATTATTATACACCTAATAATGAGTAGAAAAGACAACATTCATGATGTATAGTATCATCAAATGCAAATATAACCATCAAATGCATAAGAACATAGAATAGGCTACAAAGAAAAGTGCAACAGTAGCAACAAAGTGAGGACAATTTTAGCATAAAGGTGTACAGAGGATTTTAGACAGAGCATAATAGATAGGAAATGTTAAGAGCATAATCTCAAATGACAGTCATAGAGATAGAAAATTGTGATAGTTGCAATGATCCAATGATTGGATTGTTATGGTGTCTCCAAGTGAAAAGCTCCAGGGTTAAAGCAACAAAAATTTCAATTAGACCAACAAATATTTTGGTTTTGTGTGACAATGTAGAGATAGCTTCACTCTATAGGTAGAGAAGAATTCTTTGGGGTGTGAAGGATTTTAAAAGACAAATTAGGGACATAAAGTTTTTCTCTGAGTCTAAAAGACATATTGTTTTCAAGTAAATCAGGGTTCAATGAAAGAGTAGATTTTAGAGTGCTAGTTATGAGGGTCATGGGCAGCCAACATTTGCAATATGCTTATAACGGGTCTTCTAGATATATAAAATTCTTTTGAAGTGCCAAAACTAAATCACAAGGGTAGTTTGTTGTAAGAGTTTCATAATATGGCCACAAAAGAAAAGAGGAGTCACAAAGATTGATTTAGTTATTGAAGAGAATTAAAAAAGAAAACATCAATACCAAAGGTTGGAGTAAATGAAATACAATGCATTAATATGGACATCTTAAATCAGTCACACAATTACCATAGGCACTAAATAAGAAAAAAATCAAGAAACAAGGTTATTCAGTGCTCACTCAAAATGAATTGAAAGAAGACAATACTACAAATACAAGATCGTAAGGCATTTTATATCATCATTTTATAAATAAAACAAGGCAGCAATGAATAAGGTACAATGTATTGCTTTTGTTAAAACCTTGATGAACAATAGTAAAGTAAAAGATAGTCCTATCTAATTGAAAACCTCTAAGTATCTCTACAGAAGATTAAGAACAATGAAAGTCATTAGGACAGACATGAAGATCTCCATCTCAAGTGTTAACACTATTTGTAACATGAAATCATGATCAAGATTGGCATTCCTATGAAGGGCACATACATTCTCAATTCCACATATGATGTGATCATTATGTATTTTTCTGGAGCAAGAGAATATAAAAATTCAATAGACTGAGAATATAGAAAATTTCACAGGATTCCTCTTATGTCTTTACAAAAATAGAGAAATATAAAAAAATGAAATTATTAATATAGGGAGAAGAGGTTCAGATACTCATATTTGGTCAAAACCCAAAATGAAAATATTTACAAAGCCGTGTATTCTTAACTCATATTTTCTTCTTGAAAACTCCTGATAAAGTTTATCTATGGAAGGCAGCAACAATTCAGCACCATGAGTGAAATAGTGAAATAGTGAAACATAGTGACATGAAAGGACAAGAAAGCACCATAGAAGTAAAAACTCAATAGACCAAGAATAATACATGAAACCCTTGACCCAAAGATATTTTTAAATCAATGAGATAAGATATTCACAATAATAGAATAACCCCGCAGCCTGAAGGAATATAAAGGGGACTCAAATTTGAAAAAAAATATGCCAAGTAAATGCAAAGCATAATTTTTTTAAGTCATCATGAAAGTAATAAGATGACTGCAATTAAGTCATTTAAAATATGGCAGAGGGTCCAATAAGTGGCATCATTGCAAGATCTATACTGAGGAAGTTTATAAGACAAAAAATATAAAAACCATTCTAATTTTATATGACAAAGGCAGCGTATGAAATCACAAATTTCTCATCTTACAGTGGCTATAAGTGATGAAAGAAATACATAATCTTTATGGAAGCAAGAAGAAGCTACAAAAAATCAGCAAGCATAGAAAACATATAGATAAATTGAAGTATCTTCATCATTTTCAATAGGGGAAATCTCAACACAATAAGTTATTTGCAAATAATGACTCAAGAATGGTGTATATTTTACTATAGAAAGCTTACCCAAGGTCGTAGTTCCTTTTTGGGTGCAATATTTATGAAGGAAACCACTATGTGCTCTAGAATTCACCATAGTTGAGCTCTAGAAAATGCTTTAGAAACCCTGATGGCAGTGGTCTCAACTTCTTCAAGAAGTTTCTAACAAAATGAAATGTTTTCATTTCTTTTCGCTTTTCTTTTAGGGTTGAAACCCTAACCCTTTTTGACATCAATAAGACTTTCCTTTTTACCTTGTCTTAAAAAGTCATGTTTAAATATGTAACCCTTTGGCTTATCAAATATGACTTAGGCATGTCTAAGTCTTTTTTTACTTGTTGATCCCTATTCCTTAGTTATTTATTTTGATACATTGTGTGAAAAGCTTTTTTTTTGTATTTTATTGATATTGTAAATGCTTAATTTAAATGATCATTTATAAATCATTTAAATTAAGTCATCCTTTAAATGCAAATAGAGATATATGTCTATACGAATAATTCATAGGAGGTTTCCAATGTATGTCAATGAGAAATGGAGGATATACTTTCATTTATACAATAGAGAGAATAGAGGGAAATTTATTTCAGTTCGCCAACATGAGGAGAGCATCTAGGAGCATTTATTTTTCTTTTTTGGAGCAATTTGGAGTTTTTTGTGGACAGTTTGATGTGTCACCATGTTGGACTTGGTCAAACTTTACTTTTCCAATTGTTTGAAGCCTCTTTGGAGATAAATCAGTGGCTAGATTTTGGGATTTATGGGGGCTTATGAAAATGGAGCTTCTAGATCCTTTTTTGGTGGATCTTGTTGGGAGTTGATGGATTTATTCACTTTGTGACTCATTTTGGAATCAGTTCTTATTGATTTTTTTTCTATATTGTGACTATTTTGCAGTCCTTGGGGAAAAGACAGAGTTTTGTAACTCATTTTAGACATGAAATAACAGAGAAAGCCTTGGTTATCAATGATTTTGGACGTTTTTCCTTCTTTTTCCTTGCTTCATTGTGTGCATTCAAATGATTTGATAAGGCTATTTGTGAAGTATTGTTATTCCCTCATAGTTTTATCTCATGTTTAATACCTTTATGCAGGAGTTAGTTTATGCAGGTCATAATCTGTGTCAATTTTTTTGTGAATGACTTATAGTTGTGAAGTCTCCTTCCTTCTAGAAGTCTGAGCATCAAGACCTTATTATGAAATAATTATGCTAAAATGTACAAGAAAGTGTTGTGGAAGTTTATTTTCAATCATTTTAAACAAGTATTTACAATCTGAGATTTGTGTTCAAGTTCAGTTTAGGTGTATCACCATAAGGTTTAGTTTTCATTTTTATGCACTGTTTCTTACCCTTTTCCTTCACATTCAGTAGTTTTAGGTGATAACCAGCTAGGAAGTCAACCTTCTCCAGAGTTTGACCTATACCCATAAGTAACCCAGAACTTTAGAGGTCTTCCCATGTTACACTAGAATTGTTGAACATCAAGTTCAACAGAGTGCAAATTTTAGGAGATAACAATTTTGGCACGCCAGGTGGGTCTGTCAAATCAGATAGATGAAAGAGGATATATGTTATTGTTGGCTTGATATGCAGCCAATGAGTTTTATGCCTTTTAGCGGTTAGCATCAACATATAATTTTGAAGACATCACAATATTGAGGAATTGGTGTTTTCCTCAATATTATCAGCCTTTGGAGGCAGTTTGAACAACACCATGGTGACTCCAGTCATATCTTTTGGTTTTAACAGTCCAAGTATCTACAATTAAATAAGGTTTGTTGTTTAGGCTTGCATATGTTTCATGTTTTACACATGCAATGTTTAGTTATCAGTTATACTATGGATTTTCACCTCCATTTCAAGAAAATCCTACAAATTTGTCCTCTTATCAAGCATATTATACAGAACAACCTATTGTTTTTATGTCAAATGACCCTACAACAATAGATTACCAATATTTTCATCATGTTTCCCACCCTCGCACTCCTACTCAACCTTTGTATTAGCTAGTTCATGATCAAAATCAGTCTCAAGAGGAGGTTCTTAATGCTAATCAACATGATTATTCACATAACTAGCCCCTGAAGAACTTTATCGACATTGATTTTGGTCAAGTAGTTTGACCATATATTGTGGGATTTGAGCCAAAATT
>VDFB02173230.1:0-29584 GCA_007258455.2 Sequoia sempervirens | reverse complement strand
GCCTCTAAGGCTGCGTGTTGGCTCCTGCGTGTGCCTTTCCCTGCTCCCTTTGGCGGCGTTTGGGCATTCAGTTTTTTTCCTTTTCTTTTTTCCTGTTCGGCTTAGTGTTCGTTGCTGTGTGTGGTGTGGTGCGGGGGTTTGGGTGGGTGACGGATTGGTGGGAGGTCGTTCGGTGAGGGGGAAGTGGCTGGTGGAAGCGGTGGAGTAAGGGTTGGCTGGAGCCCAAGTGAGTTGGGTGTAGGGATTGGCGTGGGGCTATGGCAGTGGTTTCCAATAGTCTGGTTATTACAGGCTCGAAGCCATCTCAAAAATTTTCAGAGGCTATGCATGCACAAAAATTGGAGTCATCTTTTGTGGGTGAGAGCTCTAAGCTCAAGAAAGTGAACGGATGTCTGCCGCGGAGTCAAGATCGGCCTGTTTTGGTTATCTCTCTGGAATCTGTCCAGGAAGATATCGCTTATTGGAGCCAACATGTTTTGATCTGTAAGTTCTTGGGTATTCGAATTCCTCTCTCGGCATTAGAATCTTGGATCCGTCGAGCCTGGCATGTTGAGGGGGATTTTGATTTATTGGTAGCTGCAAATGGCTATTTCATGGTCGATTTTTCTAGTATCTCGGACCGTAATCGTGTTTTTGAAGGAGGGCCATATTTTTACAATCATGTTGGCTTGTTCATTAAGCCCTGGCATAGTGGTTTTAATGCGACAGAAGATCTTCCTACTCGAGTTCCTGTTTGGGTGCGTCTTCCATGGCTGCCGTTGGAGTTTTGGAGGGAGGATATTCTGCTTCGAATTGCTGCTCTGTTGGGGAAACTGGCTGCCATTGCTCAAAATACTCTGGATAAAAAGGTATTTTCTTATGCTCGCATCTGCGTTGAAATTGATTTAAATAATCCTTTGCCAGACTCTTTGGAAATTTTTATTGGCTCTGCTTCGTGGATTCAACCGCTTGATTATGAGTCCCTCCCTTTTCGTTGCCGCTTCTGTCACGAGTATGGACACCTTTCAGCGCCAGTGTCCTCGGGCACCCAAAGCTACTGGGATGTCTTCTTCTCCTTCTTCTGGGCCCTCGGTGGAGAAAGGGGATAAAGGGAAGGAATCTGGGGTTGAGGGTGGGCCTGATAAGGATGGCTTTATCCCTGTTAAGCAGAGAAATAAAGGGAGGGGGCACAAGCGGGCCTTTAAGGATAGTCAGAATGATCAGGGTTTCAATCGGTTTGAGGTCCTGGATAATCAGGTTGTGGAGGAAGGGATTCCTGTTGAGCTTTCTGCTGGGGCCTCTGGTATGGATGCTGGGATGGATACAGGGCTGGAGAAAGCGATTGTTGTGCAGAATTCTTCTCCGGCATTGATGCAGGGGAGTTCGGAGCCTCCTGGGGCCTCTGTAGATGTGCAGGATGATATTGTTTTAGCAGATTTGGCTAAGGCAGTGTTTTCTTCAGGCAAAGGGCGAGGATCGTCTCCTTCCTTGGGGGTGCTGCAACGCCCTCTCAAGAAGGGACATTTTGAATTTTCTTCGAAAGTTGGTCGTAAGAAGGATGCAGACAAACTTAAATCTACTGGGGATCTTTTGGTAGAATCTGGGGCTATTAAGACCCTTGAGGCCCACTTCTCTCAACCTTCCTCATGATTATTCTCTCATGGAATGCAAGGGGGTTGAATAGCACCCCCCGTCAAAAGGCTATTCAAGATTTGATTGTTGTTCATTCTCCTGATATCTTTTGTATCCAGGAAACTAAGCTTCAGGTGGACCTCATGTTTCAACATGCTCCTCGTATTTGGTTTTCTGGTCAGTGTCAGTGTATTGGGTCTAGGGGAACCTCTGGGGGTCTGGCTCTTTTCTGGGATCCTCGTAAGGTTGTCCCTCATTGGTGGATTTCCAGCCAGTCTGCTATTTCTATGGTGGCCTCGATTTTGGAATTTGGTGAGACTATTTTGGTTAGTAATGTTTATGCTCCAATTGATATTCATGGTAAATCCCAGCTTTGGGCTCATATCAGGTATGTTAGGTCCTGCGCTCCCTTTCTGCCTTGGATTTTAGCTGGTGACTTCAATGCTGTGTTGAGCCTGGAGGAGAAAAGGGGAGGGCTGCCTAGGCTTGGCCCTGCTTTAGATATGTTTCAGACTAATGTGGACTCTCTAGCTTTGATGGATGTAAAACCCTCTAATGGAATTTTCACTTGGAATAATAGACGGAGTGGGCCTGAAGCGATTGCCTAGCGGCTTGATCGTTTCCTTGTCTCTTGCTCTTGGGTTAGAGGTAGCTTGGTCATTTGCTCTGAGATTCTTGACTGGCGTGGCTCTGATCATTGGCCAATTAAGTTCTTGACTTCAGCTTTTCCAAATCCTAAGAATCCTCCTTTCAAATTCCAGCTCATGTGGTTGCGTGATCCGTCTTTGGGTGATCTTGTGGCTCAATGGTGGCGGGATGGCGCCCCTGCCTATGGTACAGCTATGTATTCTCTGGTTAAGAAGTTGCAATATGTTAAGTTTCATCTTAAGCGATGGAATAGGTTGAGTTTTGGTAATTTTCGGGCTAGGAAAAGAGAAGCGCTGGACCGCCTTGCTGTGATTACCCGTCAGATTCAGGATTTGGGCTTCTCGGAGGCTCTTGGGCATGCTGAATCCCAGGCTCTGAAATTGGTGGAAGAGTGGGAGCTCCGTGAAGAGATTTTCTGGAAACAAAAGGCTAGGATTGATTGGCTTCAAGAGGGTGATCGGAATACGGCCTTTTTCCATCATTCTGTGCAAGCTCGTCGAAATAAGTGCTTTATCTCTTCTCTTGTTAACTCTGAGGGTATTTCAATCTCTGCTCAACATGCTCTGTCTAGAGAGGCTCGTCAGTACTACTCTAATCTTTTCACTGAGGATTCTGTACCTGCTGAGGCTGATGAAAATAGAGTCCTTGCTTGTATTCCTTCTTTAATTTCTAATGAGGTGAATGCTTCTCTTATTCGCCCGGTGACTTTGTCTGAAGTGGAGGAGGTGGTGTTTGGGATGAACAAAGGGAAAGCTCCTGGCCCTGACGGGTTCCCAGTTGAGTTTTTCCAGGAGTTTTGGGATATTGTGAAGCAGGATTTGTTAGAGGTGGTTCGTGAGTCTCTTCATAGTAAGCAGATGCTTCGTGCCCTGAATGCTACTTTTCTGGTTCTCATTCCTAAGAAGGAAGGTGCAGACAAACTTGATCTCTTTAGACCTATTGCACTCTGTAACGTGGCGTATAAGATTATTACGAAGTTGATGGCTGAGAGACTCAAATCTTGTTTGCCAATGATTATTTCTGAGGAGCAAGGCGGCTTTGTGGCTGGGCGGCAAATTCTGGATGGGGTGGTGGTTGCGTCTGAAGCCATTCATTCCATGGCTACCTCTCAGGATAGGTCTATGTTTATCAAGTTGGATATGGCCAAAGCCTATGACAGAGTTAAATGGAGTTTTCTTCAGAAGATTCTACTGGCCTTTGGTTTTTCCTCTGATTGGGTGAGTTGGGTTTTGAGTTGTGTGACTTCTTCCTCCTTTTCGGTTATTATGAATGGGGAGCCTTCTGAGCTTTTTGGGGCTACTAGGGGCCTTCGTCAGGGGGATCCGCTCTCTCCTTATTTGTTTATTATTCTGGCTGAGGGGCTTGGCCGTCTTCTTAAATCTCAGGTTTCACATGGCTTGATTCATGGTTGGCAGTGGGGGATGGGCTTGCCTACTCTTTCTCATCTCCAATTCGTGGATGATACCTCTCTTATGGGTCTGGCTCGTATTAGGGAGGCTGATTCCTTCAGGAAAACTTTGGACATCTACCTTACGGCTTCGGGCCAGAGAGTCAATGAGCAAAAGTCTTCTATTTTCTTCTTTAATACTCCTCAAGCTATCCAGCATAGGATTGCTGCCATTCTGCGGTTTCAAATTGGGACTCTTCCCTTCGTTTTTTTGGGTATTCCTCTTACTGTTGGTCGTCTGCCCAGATCTTCTTGGCAGCAGTTGCTTGATAAGCTTAGGAGAAAGGTTACTCATTGGACCCATCGTTGGTTGTCTTCTGCAGCTAGATTGACTCTTCTTAAGTCTGTCATCCAGGCCCTTCCCATCTACAGGTGCTTTGTTCAAGCAGCTCCTATGTATTTCCTTAAGGAATTTGATGCTCTTTCTCGTCAATTTCTTTGGAGCGGTAATTTATTGTCTTCAAAATGGAGCCTTGTTAAGTGGGAATCGGTGTGTAGACCTAAGCAGGAGGGGGGTCTTGGTTTACGCTCTGCTATTTTGAATGGGAAAGCTCTTGCTGCTAAGCTTTACTGGCACTGGTGCACCCATCAGCACCAGTTATGGGCTCGTATTCTCAACCTTAAATATCTTCGGGGTGTTGCTTCTTTTGAGGTCCCTCGCTATCCTCTGGAGGGGGGTGGTTCTATGATCTGGCATACTTTGAAAGTGGGGGCGCAGTTGATTAAGGATGCTCTTTTTTGGATCTGTCATTCGGGTTCACAGGCTCTTTTTTGGTCAGATTCCTGGGATGGTCACCCTCCTATTCTTTCTTCTTTTCCTCATCTCCAGCCTCTGTCTGAGGTTTTTAGTGCAGCTGGCTGGGATACTGTGGAGCATTATAAGGTGGCACAACATGATGGTTTGGTTCTACGTTTTCGTTGGAAGCACCCTTCTGAGTGGCCTCCAGGAGGGTCTGAGGGGGATAGGCATGAGCTTTCCCAACTTTTGGCATCCCGTGCTTGTAATTCTTTGAGAGGACCTGATGTTTTGGCTTGGGATGGTTCAGACTTGTCTGGAAAGTACTCTATGGTTGCTGGTTATAAACAGATTGGTAGGCAGTTGTTTGGGGACATTGAGGTCCCTTGGTGGAAGCATGTTTGGCACAAGTTATCATGGCCCAAGTGCAACTTCTTTATGTGGTTAGTGGCCCAAAATCGGTGTCTCACTTGGGATAATTTATGTAAGCGTGGTTTTCAAGGCCCTTCTATGTGTGTTTTGTGTCAAGGTTGTGAAGAGAGTGTATCCCATATCTTCTTCCAATGCTCCTATGCTAGGGAGATTTGGCACTTCTGGTGGGGAGTGTGGAATACGACCTGCTGGCATGTTTCCTCTTTGGTGGAATTTTGGGAACGATGGGGAAGGGCCCCTGCTTCTACTTCCTTTCTCCAGGCTGCTTGGGCTATTGGGCCTTCCTTTATTATCTGGAATCTTTGGTTGGAGAGGAATAGGCGGATCTTTCAGGATTTGCGGCTGATGGCTCCTCATCTTTGGAGGAAAATTTTACACTCCTTAGGGGAAACTATTGCGGCTAAGTGTGATATGACTATGCGGGTGGACCCTCGGGATGTTGATTGTTGTAATCGTCTTCATCTTCCTCCTCCGCAACGACAACTCATGCGTAACAGGTGTAGGCATCCTACCCCAAAGGTGAATAGGGAGGGAAGATGGACCCCTCCTCCCTTGGGAGTCCTAAAAATCAACTCGGATGGCTCTTCTCGTGGTAATCCTGGTCATGCTGGCATTGGAGGTGTGGGCCGTGATAGCTCAGGGGATGTTCAGTTTATTTTCTCTGTGTATAAGGGTCTTCATACGAATAATCTTATGGAGGCTCAGGCTATTTTAGTGGCTGTGGAGCGGGCCAGTCAGTTGGGTTGGCGAAGGATCATATGTGAGTCTGACTCCCAGGTTGTGGTGAACTTACTGAAAAGGCAGTATATGGATAATGTGAGCTGGCAGCTGGCTTTGATTGTTGAACAAATTCTCACTCTCTGTGCATCTCTGGAGCATGTTACTTTCAACCATATTCCCCATGAATGGAATGGTGTGGCTGATTGCTTGGCTAAATGGGCTTCCGATCATATGCATGATTGGAATTTGGTGGATCGGGGCCATCTGCCCCCGGATTTGTCTCATCAATTGGATCACTTGGTTGATCTTGATAGGGCCATTTAATGGCCTTGCTTTGTAATGTTTCCTTGGTTTAATAATATTTTTACCCCTTTATGTTATGATAATAGGGTTAACATAAACCGAAATTCCTTATTACCCACACTAAAGGTTTCAACCAAAAGAAAATTCACGGAGAGAGCAAACTTCCATTACTTTAGATTAAAAAAAAATAGTTTAAAATACTTCCTACACTTTGAACAGATTAAACGAATTATAGTATCCAAAAACTTGCTGTAGTAACCAATAACTAACCAATGTGAATAAAAATATATAGGAAAGCTCTGCTCATATTATTGATTTGATAAAATACTAATGGCCAATCATTTAGAACTGGAATATCTGAAATTTCTCAACTGAAATTTCTCTGAGAGAAGACTTAACCCACGCAAACAGAAAACCATTACAAAGTATTCAAAGTATTCATACTAATTTTTTTGGTTTTTTTTGTTCAGAATGAAGAACTTTGGCTTTCATCATTGCCAGCATCATTTCTACTACTTAGCAAGGATGATAAATCTAACTGAAATGCTGTATTTGGAACAGCTCCAAGAAAACTGTCTTTGATAATATGCAACATTTTTACAGTGTCAATCATACTTGGTCGCTCTTCTGGGGATTCTTTTGTGCAAAGAAAACCCACACAGATGAGTTGCCTGAGGCAATTCAATTCCTTATTTTCATCATTGTTCTGGGCAGCACTCAGTAAATAGCTGTCAACCACTTCTTCTATTGTATTCGGAAAACATCTACTCACCCATTTATGCAAGTTCACTCCTTCTACGAATATGCTGCTGGTTGGCTTCTTTCCAGTCATCATCTCTAATAGCATTACTCCATAGCTGTAAACATCTCCTTTTGTAGTAACATGTCCACTCACTCCATATTCTGCATTCAACACACTCATCATAAGATTTCACATTCATTATTTTTCACAAGAAATGCCAAAAAGAAAATTAAAATTTCGCACTAGGAATTTGAACTTAAACCTGGAGCAATGTATCCAATGGATCCTTTCAGGGTGTGTGTAGAAGTGTATGAATCCATGGAGTTACCCAGGCACAAGCTTGAAATGCCAAAATCTATCAAATAGGCTGTCATGTCCTCGCCAAGAAGCACATTACTAGGCTTTAGATCACAATGGATGACTTGCACAAAACATTGGTGATGAAGGTATTCCATGCCCTGTGCAACATCCAATGCTATGCTCAGCCTCTGAATCAAATCCAAGCCACACAGTTGACCTTGAGAACTTTCTTCATCTGCAGGATATAAAAACTTGTCTAGGCTGCCATTTGCCACAAGAGGAAATATTAAGGCTTTCACATCTGAATCTGAATAAGAGGTTATGATTCTAAGAAGATTTCTATGCCGAACTCTCCTTAAAACATTGCACTCTCTATCAAAACTTTTCCGTGCATATTCATCCAGGATATTAAGAACTTTGATAGCAACCATTGTGCCATCTTTTAGAGCGCCTCTGAACACTTTTCCAAAGCTACCAACTCCTAATAAGTTGGCCTCATTAAACCCATCAGTTGCGGTGAGAAGTTCTTCAAATGAAATTTTCTGAGGGCCCACTTCAAAGGGTTTGAAGGTTTTAGACCGTGTCTTGCAATAGCATCTCCACAAGAAAAACATGACCACACACCATATGACAAATACTGCAGTCCCAATGGGTATGAATACACTTTTTAGATGCCTATCACTTTTATGTTTGGTAGCAGAGCATGGCGGTAACATTACCCAAGGTCCACAAAGGCCAAGATTTGCAGTAAATGATGTTGCATTAAGCTTTTTGAAAACACCATCTTTTGGGACTTCACCTGACAACTTGTTCATAGACAAGTTAAGATGCTGAAGGGCTTTAAGTTTTTCCAAAGTCAATGGTATCCTTCCAGACAAATTGTTGGAAGAGAAATCTAATCCTTTGAGATCTTGAAGTTTCTCTAGAAAATCTGGAATTGGACCTTCGAGTTTATTGAAAGAAAAATTCAGGTATTCCAGTGCTAGACAATTTGCTATTGTATTTGGAATGTAGCTTGTTAATTGATTTGCTGAAATGTCTATAATTTGAACTTTGTCCATCTTGCTGAGTTCGGCAGGCAGGGAGCCCTCCAAGAAATTATTTGAAAGGTTGAAAAATAAAAGTAAATTTGGAAGTCCTGCCACCTGTGGAGGTATGTGTCCATGCAGTTTGTTGTATGAGAGATCAAGCATTTCCAACTTTCTGCATTCACCTAAACTTGAAGGAATAGTCCCTGTTAACTCATTGGCATCAAGGTACAGCTTTCTTAGTTGCTGGAGATGGGCAAGGGAGTCTGGAATATTTCCGGAGAAATTATTATATGAAAGATTTAGAAGCCCTAGGTTCTTTAGCTGACCAATCTCCAGTGGGATGTTTCCTTGCAAATTATTGGAACCCAAGTATAGTCTCTCCAACCTTTGGAGCCTACCGATTGCAGAAGGAATCTCGCCTGTCAAAGGATTTCCACTTAAAGCTAGTAGAGTTAAATTGGTGAGGTTTCCAATCTGCGAAGGAATTTCTCCTGTTATTCTGTTCGAAGACAAGTCAAAAAGTTCTAGATTTGTAGAAAGCTGCCCCACAGATGAGGGTATGAGACCTGTGATAAGATTGTCTGAACAAGCCACAACTCCAAGAAAAGAACAATTAGTAAGTGCAGTGAGAAAGGATAAGCTTGTGGTGCTACCACTAATAAACTGGTTACCAAACAACTGCAGGATACTAAGACTACGCAAGTTTCCCAACTCTGAGGGCACTATTCCAGTTAACCGGTTGTACGATAAGCTGAGAATTTGAAGTTGCGAACAATTGAAGAGAGTGACAGGAATCCTGCCGCTTAAATTGTTAACACCCATATACAATTCTGTCAAGTGGATTGTCTTAGAGAACAATTTCGTTGAAATCTCTCCGGATATGTAATTTTCAACGATGGACATTACCTGCAGGGAAGTGCAATTTGAAAAGGAGGAAGGAATTTCCCCAGTAAGATTGTTGAAATCCAAAGCCAAGAAAGTGAGTTGAGAAAGCATACCCAGTTCCCAAGGAATATACCCGTCAAGATTGTTCTCAGATAGATCTAGAAAGTTCAAAGAGGATATGTTCCCCAAGGTGTTGGGAATGCTACCAGTGAAATTATTTCGGGCAAGCTGAAGGAATGATAAATTTGGGAGAAAGCCCAGAGCTGAAGGAATCTCTCCAGTCAAATGGTTTTTTGAAAGAGAGACTATTGTTATAGTGTGGCAGGCACCAAGAGTCGCTGGAATTGAGCCTTCCAGCTGATTTTTGTATAAGAAAAGTATCTGTAAGCGAGAGAGGCTTCCTAACTGATAGGGAATATGACCACGAAGGTTATTAATACTGAGGTCAAGAATTCTTAGAAATGAGAGATTGCCGAGAAAAGGGAAGATGGTACCTACCAAACCCACGTTGGAGATATTGAGAGAGACGACCCTCTGCCTGCGGTGAGAACAGGAGATCCCTTTCCACTTGCAGAATGAGACGTTGGAAGTCCATGTTGTGAATGAATTGAGTTGATCATACTCGATTGCGGACTTGAATGCCAAGAGAGCCTGCTCATCGGAAGCATTGCTTTTGTGGGGATGTACAGAAGGGGAGGACTCAATAGCGCAGGGAATAATAGCATGGACAAGTATAATGAACAAAAATACAGCGGTCATTTTGCAGCTCAAAATCCGACAATGCTGCTGCTTCTGTGCAACTAGCTTTGGCACAATGATATATGCGATCATCTTTTATCCCAAAGTCAATTTAAAGAGACCTCAATTTGGCTGGACCTGGTAACCTTATTTCTAATGGCAGGAAAATCTGATGTGGATATTTACATGATCTTGACTTGTTTTAAGGTTATTAATTCATACAGTTCTGTTTTTCTATAGATATGTATAAAGTTTTTTTCTCGGACTTGTGTGCCACCCTACAATGTTACTCCTTTATGATACACTATGTTTTAAAGGTTTCTATAAATTAATATGACTAGTAATTAAAGATTTTTATAATTAATATAATTAGTAATAGCACCCTCAAGTGGTAAAAGTAATGTAGCCACGTAAGAGCTCTAATTTGAAAAGAGCAAAGGAAATAGAAATTGGAGGGAAAAAATGTTTTATGTTGGTGTTTTCTATCGTAGAGTATTTTTTCTAGAAATATATATAAATTTTAACAAGATTCTTTAGTTGTCTTCTAATGTTTCTACCCCATTTAGTCAATCATAATTTGTTGTGTTTCAAATTTATAAAAGAAACAAATTAGTTGATTGTTTTTGTGAAAGAGATCTTTAAATATTAGTGATACATATTATAATTGCTAATTTTAATAATAAATGATGTAAATATAATTTATATTTTCATTTCAAATGTTTACTTTTAGTAACAAGTGTCACATAATAGTATAGTACTTGCCTTAAAGACATTGTTAACAATAAAATTTATTTTGTTGTATAATTTATTTTGTCTTGTAATGTTTTTATAATTTAAAACTTTGTTAAGTTTAAGTGGTCCCATTTTTAATTATTTTATATTATTTTAAATATTATTAAATTATATATTTTATTATATAATTTTGTGTTTTAGAATTGAAAAAAGGCATAATCAAATAAGACATCTATCATTATGGCTCTAATTTTAATATTTTCCTTTTAAATGGTTATAAATATACTATAATAATGAAAAGCTAAAAAATAAAGTCAATACCCAATCATATAATTGATTTTTTCTTCTTACTATAATTAAAATTTAAACATTCTATTGAGAATAACAATTAGTTGGGGCTCTCTAAAAATAGAATCATAGATATTACAATAACTTTTTCTCTTGATTTATGTGAAGTGTGATATAACAACTAAAAATATTAACCAATCTAAATCAGAATTAAAAGATTTTAACAACTTTTTTTGTTTGATTTATGTAAAGTGTGATAAAACAGCTAAAAATATTATCCAATAAAAAATAGAATTAAAAGATTTGTTTTTTTTGTAAATAAACTTTATTATGAAAAAACTCAACAAAAATACATTATTCTTAATTTTATTTAGCAAGAGGCAAAGCCAAATTTTATTAATATATCTACTATCAAAGGATCTTACATCTTATATTACAAGATAATCATTATAAGCTTATACTCCAAACCAAAACAACAACTGTTCTTGATAGGATATAAACATCTGAAAGAGCTCTAGTAGACATAATTAAGTCCCAACCAGTGTTGTGGCCAAAGAAACAAACTGTCTCTTGCAAAAATGGCCCCAATAACAAAGGACCTTGATCATCTAACATAGCTTTACTGCCACCACCTCACCTCTTTACCTTCCGCTGCAAGCTTCGATAACTCATCTGCTTCCACATTTGCCTCCCTATATACATGATTAATAGTAAAACAATCAAAATAATCAAGAATTGTCAGTATCCTTTCTAGTAGGGCTTTAAGTCTCTAGTTAGGTGTTTCAGACATTCTCACTGCATTGATAGTGATAGCCGAATCTCCTTCAATTTCTAACTTGTCAATTCCTTTCTTTTGGCATTCAATCAGCCCAATGTATAAGGCTGTGAATTCAGCTATGTTATTTGTATCCTCTTGAAGGGGAACATCAATCTTGCCTTTAATGGAACCACTACTATCCCTAATTATACATCTTGCCCCTGATGCACCAGGATTACCTTTTGAAGCTCCATCAAAGTTCAGTTTCAACCATCCAGTCTTAGGCAGATTCCATGTTGTTTGCTCTTTCTTCTTATCTCTTTCCCCAAAAAACATGGGGACTTTAAGGCCTGCCCAATTAAACCTCATTTTTCCATCCCACTCAGTAAAGACTCCTTTTGTCTTGAGTCTTAATGCTATTTTTCTGTTTATCGTTTCCACAATTGAGCTTTCTATCATATTAATAACTGATTCAACTGGTTTTGATTTGTTGTTAAAAAACCTTATGTTCCTCTCTTTCCATATTTCCCATAATATCGTTGATGGAATGATCTCCCATAAGCTACTAAGTAACCCATCCTTGGTTCTAATAGGCCAACTTTGAAATAGGGATATTATGTCATTGGGAAAAGCCGTTACAAATCCTAACTTTGCACAAAGCCATCTCCAACATTTTGTTGAGAAGGGACAATTGAAGAATAAGTGATCATTGCTTTCTTCATGAGCTTTACATAATACACATCTTGAAGGGCCTTCAAAGCCCATTTTTCTAAATCTTTCTGCTGTTAGAATTTTCCTTCTAGTTGCTAACCAAGCAAAAACTCCTGCTTTTGGTATTATTTTGCCACTCCAAAATAGCTTCTGAGATATGCCCAAATCAATGTTTTTTGCTTGGTTAGCCAATATGTTATATCCCTCTTTAGCATTATACTGTCCATACTTTGAGGCTGCCCATAATAGTGTATCATTCCCTTTTCTAAAGAATATTTGTCTATTTCTAATTACCTCTTTTAACTTCCTAGCCTCCTGTTATGGAATGGGGAGGCCCTCCAAATTTTTCCATTCCCACCCAAAGGCTGGGTCAGCCTCTAAGAAATTGACATAATCTTTTATCTTCTCCCCCCATGTTTGCTTTAGCCATCTTTTAGTTGTTTCAATTGATATTTGACTATCTATACTTGGATAGCCTCCCCATGAATCCTCCCAAAACAAGCATGAATTTCCATCGTGAACATCCCAAGATACATGATCTGCCACTAGAGGCTTACATTTGAGGATAAAGTTCCATATTCTTGATCCCTTGTGGGGGTTATTAATCCTAAAATTTTCCTTGGATGCATTTCCTTCTAGATATTTAATTTGCAAGAGTCTCACCCACCTTGATTGTGGGTCCTTTATCATTCTCCATACTAGTTTTGCTCCCAAAGCTAGATTTTGCTTCACTTGATCTCTTAGTCCCATTCCTCCTAGTGGTTTTGGTTTGAAAATTTTATCCCATGCAATAAGGGCTATCTTATTCTTCTCCTCAGTCTTTTGCCAAAAGAAATTTCTCATTTTTTGAATTAGGGCCTTATTCATTCCTGTTGTTATTGCCAAATAAGAGAGGAGATAAATGGGTAATGCTGATATTACTATTTGAAGCATAATTAGTCTTCATGCCCATGACAACCATTTCCCTTTCCAAGATTTTATCCTTTTATCCATTTTTCTTTTCAAAGGGTCCCATAATTTTGAATTTCTTAGTCCCTTATCTATAGGAATACCCAGATATGTACATGGTAAGGATCCCTTTTTGCATTTAAAAATATTGATAATGTGGATCTCTATATCTTGTTTCATTGAGAAAAAGAAGATTTTTGATTTTTCTCTATTGATTGCTTGACCTAATGCTTTCTCATATGACTAAAGAATCTCATAAAATCTTCTCGCTTCCTTTCTTTTTGCTGCTCCCATCAATAATGTATCATCAACAAATTGTTGATGCATGGAACTAAAATTCCTAGTCACTTTGATCCCTTCAATCTGCCCTAAAACAAGTAGAAAATTTTTATTATATATGGTTATGCTATTATATATTTGTTCATAGATAGTCAAAAAAAATATTAATTATTTATAACATTTTTATATTATTTTTTAAAAGATAATAATTATTTTAAATAATTTATAGAATAATAAAAAAATTATTATCACCTTTGATAAGTAAAGAACTTAACGTTAAGTAATCTATCAACATTATAATTATAACTCTTATATAGCCACTGTAGGAAAATAAAAAACTTGAGCTTTAATAATGCTACAAATCAAATAAATAATATACATATAATTATGGTGAAGTTATGTATATACTATTTGTATAGGAATTTCCACATATAGGCACCTAAAATCTAATCATATCCAACAACACCTAATTTTATCCTATCTCTAGCCATTAGGGACAAGTGGATAGAGAGCAAGGCAGAATTTGAAGGAAGTTACAGACTGTGTGAAATTTGAGAAGATAGTGAGGAGTGGAGAGAGAGCAAGGAAGAATTTGAAGGAAGTTGAAATGTTGTAGAAGCGTGTAGAAGGGGCACGGTTGGGCACCTAGGTGGTGAATGTGAGCATGGAATAGTTGAGTCGATGAGAAGTTTGAATAATTGTAATGTATATTCATGAAATTTTAGTAATAAAGTTAGTGTATTCTACTCTAGTTAGGCTAACTTAAGCCTACTTAGGTGTTGGAGTTGAAACTTGACTCATTTCCTATGAGGTGCCAAGGATGTTGAGTTGTCTTAAGAGGTATCCAATCTCTCTCGACACCTCTCCCTTGCATAGAGAAGAGCAACTCGCCACCACTGTAGGATGAAGAGTTCTCTCCTCAATCCATGGTCTGTGATTGCCTATTCTTGGGGCATGAGTTTGCTCATCCTCATTCTTTATAATGAGGGTTTGAGCTCATTGCTAATACTCAGCTGAATACAATCCTATGTATTGTTCATGTGCTTGTCTTCTATCTCTTAGATCTTCCTAATTCTAATATGATATCAGAGCTTAGGAGGAGATATGACAAGCCATAGGTGAACAAAGATATTGTATTTTATTTAATTCCATTCTTCCTGCTAACAATCTGTAGAAAGATCAAAGGTTTGAGCCCCAATTTGGAGGACGTGAGATAAAATTTGCAGTTTGTGATTTAGCATACGGAGTCTGTGTTGGGTGACTTCCCAAGCATTTTGCACAAATCTGTAAATCATGGTTTTGTAGGCTTCAACTCACAAAGAAGTACCCATGATTTTGCAAGGCATAAGCGTGATTTTTTCGCTAAGGGATTGGCAAATTTGCACGCCTATCTTGAAGACCATGTGTGAGAGTGGTCACTGGAAAGACATTTCCACGTAGGCCCAGACTTGCATCTAAATCACCAAATCTGCAGGCATGGCCCCTGTGACATTTTGATTAGTGCTGGGCGGATTGGCGATAGGAGGGCGTTATTTTCACTTTACCCCAATTTTTTTCTTACAAGCCACAATCCAAAGTCTCTGTCGTGATCTGGGTGTGATTAGCCTCTGTGGAAGGCACCGTGTTGCCGACCTATGACCCCTCAAGGATTCCTATGTTTGCATAGTCAACAGTAGCAAATTTCAACCTGCACCTGATCCATTTGCTTTTGACGCAATTGGGAGGGGTTGGGTGTGATCATCCACACTCGGTGTTTCATGCACATCCTGCAACTATAATATGTGGCATTGTATGGCGTTAATCTCTGCTTTGCATTTTAATCTATCTGTCGATGGTGTCCCACAGAAAATTCACTTTGCAATCATCCACATTCCCACACGCCTCTATCCCTTTGACTTAGTCAAATACTCCCCTCTGTTCCACAAATTTTTGCTTTAGATGGCTTATTAATTACATTTGTTTTCACAATGTAGTTATTGGCTAAATAAATTAACAAATCACTGTGGGAAAGGGGAAAGGGGCAAAGGGTTTAATATGAAAATAGAGCAACAAATAGAACATACATACAACAATAAAAAGAACAAATGCAAAGCATTTAAATGTTGCTCATAACACACAGATTTAAACACGGTAAAAATAGAAACAATCAGATTTATATTTCAACTTGAAAATTACAACAGAGCTTTGATGGTCTATTTTCTTCCTTACATCATGTACTTGCTTGTTGCAGAGTTGTGTTGCTCTCTTTATGCTTCTTGCATGTTACAAAAATGACAACCAAAACAGTAATAAAACTAAAAAAGCTACAGTGGACAAAACGAGAATAAAATATTACAATTTTTACTACCCACAAAGTGTGTGAGAGTAAATAGGGAGTTAATGCATAATCATAGCAAATCTCTCGAAATCTTCTTCAAAAATCTTTTCCATAAAGTTTCTTTAAATGCAGATACAGAGACTTAGCTAGAGGGAATTAGCATAATAATTAGTTGGGATTACATATTTATAACACTCCCCCTTAATCTCCACTAGCTGACATACTACTCAAAAAAATTTCTAAGCATCCACCTTCATTCCTAACATACTTCTCAAAAAGTTCCAGTGCATCCATCTTCTTCACAAAAGTTTTGGCGCATCCAATGTTTCGGTGCATCAACCTATTCAAAAAATTTCAGCGCATCAACCTTCAGTTCTAGCTTTGAAGTTTCTTGAGCATCTGTCTTCAATTATAGTTCTAAAATTTCTGATGCATCTGTCATCGGTTACAGTTCTGAAATTTCTGGCGCATCTATCTTTAGTTATAGTTCTAAAATTTATGGCGAATCTATCTTCAACATAGACACCCAAATAACTTCTCAAGCATTCAAATGCACCTTTTTCCAATGGTTTAGTGAGAATGTCAAAAAATTGATCTTCTGATCTACAAAACTTTAGACATATTTCTTTGTTATTCAATAGATCTCCTATAAAATGATATCTAGTGTCTATGTGCTTGCTTCTTTTATGAAAAATAAGATTTTTAGACAATGCAATGACTGAGTTATTATCACAGTAAATATTTGTTGCTTCAACTCATTTATGGATCAACTCAACTAACATTCTTCTCGGCCATACGGTTTGACATGTTGCTGCTATGGCTGCCACATACTTCAATTTTTCTTAACAGGGTGTTACAATGGGTTGTTTCTTTGAAGCCATTGATACAACTCTTGTTCCAAAATGAAAGGCATAACCAAAAGCACTTTTTCTATCATCAATGCTACCAACACAATCATTTTCTGTGTATCCAATGAGTTTGAAGTCATCTATAGCTGAATATAAAATTCCATAGTTTTTAGTTCCATATATGTACCTCAATATCCATTTTTCAGCTTGCCAATGAGATTAGTTTGATATGATGTCAGGCCTTATGGCATTCAAATACATGAGACTACCAACCAACCTTTTAGCAATGTAGGTTCAACTAATGAACCATCATATTCTTTGCTTAACTTTAGTCCTATCACAACTGGTGTATAGGATGGTTTGTAAATTAGCATATTAAATATTTTCAATACATCACTCACATACTTTGACTAAGAAATAAAAATACCATCTACTAATTGCTTAAATTCTATTCCCAAAAAAATATTTCATGAGACCAAAATCAGTCATCTCAAACTATTTCATCATAGTTGCCTTAAAGGAACTTATAGAAAGGTCTCCCATAAAGATTAAATCATCTACACAAAGAAAAACTATCAAAATTTTACCTTCTTCATCCATCTTGATATATAAAGTAGGCTCACTGCTACAATTACTAAAACCATTCTTAATAAAATAAGAATCAATTCAAATGTACCATGCTCTAGGAGCTTGCTTGAGCGCCTTTTTCAGCTTATATACCTTTCCTTCATGACTTAAAATATCATATCCTTCTGGCTGCTCAACATAAACTTCCTCTTCAATAAAACCATATAAAAAAGAAGATCTTACATCCATTTGAAAAACTAGCCACTTCTTTTGAGCTGCAATGGCCAAAATAGTTCTTACCATGTCTAGGCAAGCTATTTGTGCAAAAGTTTCATTGTAATCAATACCAAGCTGCTAAGTGAAACCTCCAGCAACCATCCTTGCCTTATGCTTCAATACATTTTCATCCATGCCATGCTTTGTTTTGTAAATCCATTTTACGCTTATGACATCCTTTCCTTGCGGGTGATCCACCAACTCCCAAGTACCATTCTTTGAAATAGCTTCAATCTCTTCATCCATAGCTTTAGTCCATACTTCATCCTTTATTGGTTCATCAAAAAACATTGGATCAACAACTTCTAAGAATAAAGAAAAAACAAAAAAAAAGAATTTGATGTTTCAACATTAAAATAGGCTTCATAGATATCTCTTAAACTCCTTGTTTTTCGCTACAATAAACTTGCCAATGTAGGATTCGATGAGTTGCTTCTATCAACTAAATTTGATAGAATTTTTGATGATGTTATGGCTAGAGTTCCTTATGGAGTTTGTTGTGTGGGTGAAAAATTGTAATTTCTTGAAAGTCTTGTTGTAGAAGGAGGTGTATCTTGTGCTACAACTTGTGTTGCACCTCCGTGAGTGGAAGGAGGTATTGCTTTAGGAATACCTTGTTGTTCTAACACTTCATTAGTTATATCATCATGTGAATCAACTACTGCTATACTTATTATTTTTTCTACACTTCCATCCCATGCTTCGTTGTCCACAAATTGCACATCTCTGTTGATTATAACTTTTTTTGTAATTGGATTAAACAACTTGTAATATTTTGTGTCTTTTGAATACCTAACAAAAAAACATTTTTCACCTTTGTTATCCAACTTCCTTCTCAAATCTTCAGGCACATGAGCATAAGCAACACAGCTACAGACTTTGAAGTGTGCAACACTTTGAAGTATATTCTATACATTAAGGTGAATTAAACACACAAGCTAGTGGGCATTGGACACATGTTTCCTTTATTTGGTGAGCCTGGTATCATCTTGTGATTAGTGAACTATATCAAGCGGAAATCTAGAGTGGCTATTGGGTGACATGGGTGAAATCGCCATCGCTCCTTACCACCCCACTAGATTTTATTTATCTAGAATTCCCATGGCCCTACATGATTTCTTAAGACCCAAGGAGAGAAATCCTAAGCTAGGAGTTGATCATAATTGGGGAGATGTTATATTTCATACCCTGATTACACTATCTAAAGAATATATGGTTCCATGGTAGCACCTCACTTGCTGCCAAAGTTTATGCCAGAAAGAATTGATTTCCTTGAGGTTATGTGGTAACTGGGAAGTGTAGAAAATGAATAGTTATTGAATCAAGGAAAATGAACTTTCTTTCCTTCATACACTTGTTTTTTTGATTTTGCAATGACCAAGGGAGGTTGTAATATCCTTGATATACTAAAAACCTACCACATGCGGAGGTCAAGAGGGTCAGATATGACCCTGAAGGTTTTATGGCTTGGCTGAAAGAAAGAAACAAGATTACAAATTTTTCCACATTTTCCAGTTCCAAAATATGTAATAAGAAATGTGTCAGACACTTTGGAGAAAAAAAACAAACTAGTAAGATGGATTACATTTAATAAAATGCAAAGAAAAATAAAGCAAGAAGAACATGATTTCAAAATTCTCCCAAAGGCTGAAGATATAATACAAAAGGTGGAGCATGTAGCAAGGAATTTTGATTCAATAGTGGGCCACCTTGAAACTAAAGGGGTAATAGGTAAAGATAAAGGGAAATATACAATTGTAGAAGGACCAAGTGGAGGAGAAATCCCTACTATAGGAGAAGAATCTAGATCACAAGCCCCTTAGGAACCAAGAATAAAATTATTTGTAAGGAGAAAGAGTAAGGAAAAGAAAATTGATGAAGCTCTCGCTCCCTCTCAGCAAGAGGAAAACAAGCCTCCTTCTCCTATGCCACAAGTACCACTGCTATCTCCACCAAGGCCGGTAGAGCCTAAAATTTTGGACATTGATTCCCCACCACCTAGTGAATTATCATGAAGAGAGCCACCATTAAAAAGATAAAAGGTTGAAGGCACTAGTGTAGTGAACTATGATGATGAAGGCTCAAATGATGATATTTGCGTACATCAGAGTAGGAAATGCATGAAGGAGTGCCCACTACACCTGTGGTAAGGGAAACACATCAATTGGAAACAAGATTGAGTAAAATTGATCTCTCTAGACTCAATTGGAGAGATGATATGAGGGTTGAAGCAAGTGCAAAGTTCTTAGATGATGACTCGTTTATAAAGACTCGAGATTTTATAGAATTCACATATAGGGCTAAAAGAGATGAATATGTAAAAAATATGGCTATAGAAAGAATCCTTCACCTAGAATTTCCAAATGCTATCATCCATAAAAAAGTGTTAAATGAAACGAGGAATAGATTGCAAAAAATGACTGCAAAGGAGGGTCAAGAATTGGAAAGGACTAGTGGCATTTTGTTGCTACTAGAATGGGATCTTGCTTCTTCCATAGATTTTGACGTAATAAATAAATGTGACAAGCCTCTCTATGATATAGAAGAAGAAGCTACACTTGCATTATAGGGGTCTTCTTTCAGTGAATATTGGGAGGCCTTGGCTATATGGTCTTTAGCCGCAAGCAAAAAAAGCTTGATATTGTTAAGCCTACACCTAACTACATGGGAGGCCTAATAATAAAAAGAGTGTCATAAATGTTGGTCTTAGAAGTTGCAAATATGTCAGTTAATGTTGCACAATGCACAAGGGCCACCATAGAGTCTGTGACTAAAGAAAAGGATAAGCTCAAGATAGAATGCAATAACTTGTTAGTTAAATATAGAGACCTTGAGAAAAATAATATCCAACTGCAAACAAAGGTAGCATTATTGGAGGATATGTTGCAAAGACTACAACTTGGAAAGCCTAAGTAGAATGATGTTGACTTCCCCACTACTTCATAAGAAGTTGTACCACTAGAGTTCATTTATGAAGTAAGTTCTTCATGGGCCATTATGCCATATAACATGGGAAGTGTTCCCATTTCAATATTAGAACCCAGTACATGACAAGAGCCACATGCTAAAGGAGATATCAATAGGGAAGAGTTGCTTAGGTAGTTAAATGAATACAGAGAGAAATGTGATAATCATGATGAGGATACTTTCAAGAGAAATATGAGGATTGTCACAAGAGTGATAGAACATTTGAATAGAAGAGTGAATAACAAGTTGAATAGTATTCACTATAGCTATTCCATTCATGGTGGGTGCTATTAGAATTTTTGACATTGATAGAGAAAGAGCCATTCCATTCATGAAAATTTGGATCCAGGAAACAAGATTTGATATTGATGGGAATTGGTGTTGCTAGTATCCCAACCAAAGCCAAAACCACCATGCTTCTTTGTAAGTAAAATTCGAAGGATACAGGGAAACCCTTGAACAATCCAGGAAAAAAAAAAATAAAAAGAGCTGGTGAAACTCTTTCATAGAGTCACATCGTGGACTTCTTTCCATCCATTCTAGAATGGATGATGATAGCATCAAAACTCTACAGGAGCCGAGAAATGAAACAAATAAAGTTATTTCAGATCGTGCTATGTCAATCTATTAGAATTTGATATGAGACATTGAAGATAAATATGGATATGCTAATCCATAATCGAGATCGGGTCCTGCATTGAATGATAAGGAAGTTAACTAGGATTGTCGCGAAGCATTCAATCTTATAGGATCGAGTACCGGAGCGCAGTCATGAATTTCGATTGGTCAATCAAGATGAATTTTGTGTAATGGAAAGGTGGCATTTGAAGGAGTAGGTGTGTGTCCTACATAAAAAGTGGGTGAGTTAGTGATTTGAGTTCTTGAAATCAAGTAACGAAGGAATAACGTAGAATAGCTAGAACAAAATACAGCCTAGATTTAGCGCAAATTAGATTTTTCACTCTTTTTTTCTTTGCATTTATCCTAATGATGGACGCGGATTGACTGTAAACACGTAATGCTAAAAATAACACACGCTTTGGGCCAAATCTAGCATTTGCATGATGACAAGACTGTAGACTTGGACATATCTCTTGAATTTTCATTCTTTGTTTATTTCATGCTTTCCTTCTTTCACTTTGTGTGTGTGGGCACAAATTTTGAGGTAACTATTTGATTATACCCATTTTGAAAATTGGGCCAGATCTCTAACAATGAATGAAGACTACTTTCATTTTCCCACATGTCTCCCACCTCTTGGGAATGCATTGTAACTGAATGAGAGAATGTTTGTTTTGGTGGTCCAATAGGGTTTTGACATGTATACTTTCTGGGCCAAGGCTTGTTTTTCTCCTTTTCTATAAGAAGGAATTCAAGGTTAGAAAGTAGGGGTTCATTGTTTTGTAATTAACACTATGAATTATGAGGGAAATACTATGTATGTTTTAGAGCTTTTGTCTTAATTTTAGAGTTCAATGTTATGAATGTAATTTTGATAATAGTATAGCAACTTCAATATAGAGTAATACCAATTTCATGGCTATTGTCTCTCCTTGTACTTGTTTTATGAGTTACGAATGAAAGTAATCCATGATTGCTTTTGTTTGTCTCTATTGATTCTCAATGGATGTTTGATTTCATTCTTGCTTATTGATTTAATGCTTGGATGAGATCGTTAACATGTTAGAATTAGGTGCTAGGATATTTGTAAGTAGTAATGATCATGAATGTAACAGGGGAATGTTGTAGTGTAGTATTTCTTGTGACTGTATGTTTCTATTGTTGAGTTGTTGTCTAGTTATATGGGCTGATATTGATTTAGTTGCTTGGGATAAAGGCACTGGTTCATGAAAATTACTCATGGCTTAGCTTTTGTGTTGATTAATCAACTAATGACTTTTAATTTACAAATTTTCAAATGGATACCATAGTATTTGTTTTGTGTTGAAGTTCTTCCTTCTCATGCTCCAAGTATAGGACATTCATAAATGAGCTGTCAACTTATTTGATGTACTATATTGTTGAGTAATTTTATGAGAAGTATCTATTATTGACAATGTATTTAATTATAATTGTATGAATTCCTGAATATACATTGTGGGATCACCCTACCTGGTTTAACAGAGCCTAAAGTGTAGGAGTAGTCTTTTTGCAAATTGAACTCATTTTTTGGCCAATCCATTTAGAGTACTAATTATTGGAAATGGAAAAGTCCATAGGTATTTCTAGATATCAATTTGGTTGTTAAAAAATAAACAACAGATTGGTGACTCTGGTAGGGACTAGCTGAGTCCAAAGTCTCTAGTTTAGATCTAGTATAGTCAGAGTCAAGTGTTTGTTATGATATTCTTTACTGTGTGAAGAATAATTGGCTTAAATTCTATTGCATTAGTTGCATTATACTTAGTCTTATGCATCAAGTCTTGTTTCATTATGTCACCTTGTGTCAAGATATGTTTAAAATCTTTTCTAAATTTACAAGTACAAATTCAAAGTGCAATCACTTTCTATTTCCTAGCTTTCTAGGTGGAAACTCTAAATTCTCTAATACCAGTGTAAAGATAAGTTCTTGAAAGGAATCTAAGAAGAAGGATTTTGAAACATCTAACATCATGAAGAAGACCAGAAGTTATGCAAAGAAGCATCATGAGAAAAAGGTAGAATTTGAACCTAGTAAAGAGAAGCAACTCACTGGGGTAAAGAAAAGCTTTGAATCAAGTAAGTCTGTCCATTCTCCTGCTGATGCATCTCCTACATTTAATATTAAAGTAAGTAGTGCCAATATCCATGAAAATAAAAATGAAGTTGAAGGGCCTAACATAGACCAAGGAATTTTTCATGTTGATCAAGTGCTTGATGATGAGCTTAATATATCAAGAGAAGAGGATAGGAGGGTGTTTTGTGGTAAGAATTAATTTTTTTCAGAGCCTTTAACCCCTGGAGTTGACTCTATTTTTAATAGAAATAATTTAAATCCAAGAGGTGAATCTCCTTATGTACAAGTGCACCTTTCTCTTGAGAAAGATCCCATTGACCAACCCTATTATACTCCTACCCTGAGTGAGCCTGGAGATGTTCTAGAAAATGAGGAAGATATAGATAAGTACATGCACGCTTACTCAAAGGAGAGGGAAGAACTTAAGTTTAAAGAAGAAGAAGAATAGAAAAGAATGAGGCATTAGAAATAAAAAGGCAAGATATGATTAGAGCCAAACAACCTTTAGAGAGATGCTAGAAAACAAAAATTGGAGAAATGAGAGAAGATGCTAGTATGCTTAGGACCTTGAGGAAAACCTTTTAAATTTTCTTATAAAATTATCAATGACCTCCCGAGGTAAATGTTCGTGAGGGGAACCTCTTCACTAATAATTCCACACAACATTTTTCTCTCAACTACTAGAGCCTTAGATCCTCCTACTACTGCTAAGAAGACATCATTTGTAGATCATGGGAAGAAACCTATTGATCAATCTAAGAAAACTACCTTCAATACTAGTACTACTACTAATACCTCATCTATTGAAACCCCCACACACAAGGCCAAAGTTAATCCAACTCCATCTACTACACCTCCAAATCCTGAGATATTGAGATTACAATTGTAGAATAAAAAGGTGCAAGAAGATTTGAAGAAAGCTGAAATAGAAGCTTCTAATGCAGAGATGGCTAGGAAGATTGTTTTTCTTAAAATGTCCACACCCACTCTAGAGTCTTCAATATCTAGACATACTAATAGTGAGTCACATAAAAAGAATTCTAATGAATACACTCCTAGTGGAGGTAGTGGTGTAGATCAAGGTGGTGGTGGTGGAGGAGAAAACAAGAATAATAATTCCTATTTTGAGGATGATGAAGGAAGAAAGAAAGGAGGTGGTGATGGTGAAAGTGAAAGGGTAAAGATAGCAACCAAGATGATAGCAAAAGGAATGCTAAGTGAAGAGATGTTCATAGGGATCTAATATACTAGGAGGTCACTCCAAGTAGATAGATACCAACAATTGTGTTTGACCTAAATACCTAGCTACCCTAACCCATTCCTAACATTTGTGGGACCCTCCACTACATTCCCGTAATAATTCCTTTGATGGGTGGAGAAATCCCTCAAAGTACTACTGCTATGGATGATTTCGAGGAGAGAGACAAGCAGATGAGAAGTTGTTAACGTAGTCTCTCACTGAAGATGCTCGAGAGTTGTATAGAATTTTTCCTTCTGAGAGCATTGTTTCTTGGGAGGAATTCAAAAGGATATTTAGAGAGGAATATGGTGACAAGACTGATTCAAGTTTTATGTTGAATCAGTTTAATAATATTGTTAAAGGTTCTAATGAATCTATTTTTGAATTCAATACAAGGTTCCAGAAGGCTAGGAAGAGGTTGCCACCCTATTTACAATTGAATGACCATGTGTTCTTGGTAAATTACTGTAATACTTTTGATACAAAAATGAGTTACCGATTGCTAGATAAGAATCCCTAGACATTTAGGGAAGCCTTCAAGATGGCTGTACATATCATAAATAATCTTGGCTACCCAAGCTAGAAGTTCCTATTATTTGGAGGAATAGAACAGTTTGTGGTGAACAAGGTAGTCCTACTAGTCTTTTCATCAAGAGAGAATGTCGTGAACAAAGAGCACAATCTGATGGAAAAAAATGGAACCGCTTATAGCCATAGAACATGAGATAAAATTTGGGCTAAAGAGAAGAGAATCCCAAAGGTACTCAAAATTGGAAATCTCCTACCAAGATAAAGATGTAGAAGCAAAATCACTAAAGTTTCAATGAAAGATGCCAAGCAAAGGGTTGAACTACCCAAGAAGAGTAGCAATGAACAAGGTATGCTCCCAATTGAATTACCTAAGTATAGTCCTATTGATATGTTTCAATTACTTAGCCAAGTAAAAGTATCTATTCCTTTCCTTGAAATGATGAGATTTGAGGAACATAAGCATAAGGCAGTAGCCCTTACCAATGGTGCTACTATAGGCTGTAATGATTTAGTGGTTCCCACTGCACCCAAACTAAGTGAAAAAGATAAAAAAGACAAGGAAGTTGAAGGAGTTATCACTAAGATTCCCCATATCTTCTTAGGAATTTCAGTAACTTGTTCTGATAAGATAGATCCATTTTATCTCAATTTAATTGTTTGGGAAAATTTTATAAAAAAATTGTATTATTGACTTTGGAGCATCAAATAACATCATGCTAGCTGAAATTACGGAAGAATTAGGATTGAAATTTGATAGTGCTCATGGTGAGTGCTATGCTAAGGATTCAAGAGAAGTCCCTATTATTGGTGTGATAAATGAACTTCCATATAGATTAGCAGCCCACCCAGCTAAAGAGTTTAAGATGAGTGTGGCGGTAGTGGATATCCCACCTAACTATGGAATGTTGTTATCTCAGAAATGGAGTACATCTATGGGAGGAAGTATGCAATGTGATATTTCTTATGCCACATTTCCCATTAATGGTAAGGATGTTCAAGTGATGAGAGAACCAAGAGTCTCACATATGTTGGAACATGTTCCTGAGGATGATACATTTTTCTTTGTAGAAACTGACATTAGTAATTTCAAAATGGAAGAAGTACCTAGAGAAATTGATAAGTTCCCTACTCCAATAGAAAATGAAGTTGTAAAATTCTCTGAGAAGGATGCACTTTTAAAAATATACTTTAATGACCAGTACAAGTTCCAAAGAAGGGTCTAGTGTAGGGATATTATTAGTATCACCTAGTGGAAGTACTTATAAATTCTCTTTCACATTGTCCTTTGTCTATACAAATAATGTGGCAGAGTATGAAGCTTTATTATTGGGGTTGAGACTAGATGAGAAGCATATAATAAGAAAGTTAATGGTGATTGGTGATTCTGAGCTTTTGATATCCCAAGTAAGAGCCAAATATTCCTGCAAGAATAACAGACTAAAGCAATACAAAAATGTTGTTTGGGACTCCATTAAATAGTTTGATGTTTTTGTAATTGACTAGATGGAAAGAGGAAAAAATAGAGTAGTTGACTTACTTGCTAACATTGCATTGAGACCTGATGATATAAATTTCATAGGAATCTCTAAGGTTGAGATACATACAAGGCCTTCCATTCCTGACAATGTGCACAACTGGCAGATCTTTAATGATCATGAGGATATTCTCAGATTCTTGAACTGTGTTGATGAATATGAAGGTCAAGAGATTGATTTTGGTGGATTTATTGAAAATATTGATGGAAAGGATACAATATTTAAAAAAGAGATTATATAGTTGAAAGAAATTAAAATACCCAAAGTCCTTGTAGCACTTGAAAGGTTTTTTGACAGTCAAGACAAAAGCAAGACCAAGAAAACTACTGCTCACCCAGAAGACCTAGAGGAAGTAAATTTGGGGACTGAAATACCCCTAAGAAAGTTTATGTAGGAAAGAAGATGAAGCCAAAGGTGAAGGAAATGTTAATTGCCTTGCTTAGAAAATACATACATGTCTTTGGTTGGTCATACGATGACCTGGAAGCTTATAGAGAGGAATTATTTCAGCATAAAATTCCTCTGAAGGAGAATGCTAAACCTTTCAAGAAAAAATAGTGACCCATTAATCCTACTATAGCTCCCAAGATATAAGAGGAATTTCTAAAGTTGAGAGGTGTTGGTATTATAAAACCTATTAGACACTCTTCATGGGTATCCAATCTGGTACGAGTAAGAAAAAAGAATGATGACATAAGATTGTGTGTTGATTTTAGGAACCTAAATGTATCCTCATCAAAGGACAATTACCCATTTCCTAACATGGAGTCGTGTTACAAAAGGTGAATTGTTGTGAGCTACTGTCAATGATGGATGGTTTTTGAGGTTATAACCAAGTAAAAGTGAAGGATTTTGAGCAGTATAAGACCACATTCACTGCTCCATGGGGTACCTATGTCTATGTCAGAATTCCTTTTGGCTTAACAAATGTAGGTGCCACTTTTAGAGAGCTATGGATGTAGCTTTTTTTTATTTTATTGATTTATTTATGTCTATATATCAAGATGACCTAACCACTTACTCCAAGGAAGAGTAAGATCATTGTATATAATTAGAGAAGGTGTTCATAAAATCTCTAGAGATGGGATATCTCTAAATCCAAAAAAATGTGCTTTTGGGGTCACTAAGGGTAAATTTTTGGGGCACATTATGTCTAAGAATAGAGTAAGAATAGAACCTGAAAGAGTAGTAGCCATAGATAAAATCCCTCAGCCAAAAAATATCAAGGGCATTTAGTCATTTTTTGGATAAATAATTTTTTTAAGAAGGTTTGTGAATAACTTTGTAGAAATCACAAGACCTATTTCCAAGATGATGAAGAAGGGAGAAAATGTGATTTGGAGTGAGGAGCCTATCCAAGAATTAAAAATAAATAAAAAAGTTATTAAGGACGTTGTAGTATTGAAATCTCCTGATTTCTCCAAGTCAATGCACATTTTCTCTTTTGGTTCTTTTCATACAATTGCTACTATTTTGTTATAGGAAAATGAAGAGGGCTATGAACAACCCATTTAAATCTTTAGCAAGTCTTTACAAGCTACAAAGCTAAATATGACATGATGGAAAAGCAAGCAGATGATATGGTTAAGGCTGTAAGGAACTTTAGGACTTACCTACAAGGAGCTACTATCATAGCTTTTGTACCAAGTGCTGGTGTGAAAGATATTCTGACTCAATAGGAGACTACAGGTAGAAGGTGTAGATGGATCAATAGGATCTAAGAATTTAACATTGATGTTCAGATCATCAAATTAGTAAGAGGTTAGGGTCTAGCTAAATTGATGGCAGAAGCTAATTTGGAGGCTAATCAGGTCAACCAGATAGAAGTGATTGATGTTACACCAATCTATGACATGCAAACATGCAGATGGTATAGAAGAATTTTTCAGTACTTACAAAATTTGTAGTGTCCTAGAGATATGGTAAATAATGACAAAGAGGACATTGAAATTGCATGCCATCAAGTATGTGATTATTGAGAATGAGCTATGGTGTAGAAACCTGGATGGTGTACTACTAAAATGTGTATATGGAAAGAAAGCACTAGAACTCTTGCAGGAAATGCATAATGGGGTGTGTGGTGGTCATTATATGGAAAAGGACACTTCCCACAAGATTTTGAGAGTAGGATTCTAGTGGCCTACTATTTTTAAGGATGCTCACAAGTTTGTTAAAACTTGTGGTGATTGTCAAAGGAAGTTGAATTTTGTAGGCAATCTACCACTTAGGCCTATGATTGTTCAAGCCCCTTTTCAACAATGAGGAATTGATTTCATTGAAGACATAATAGAAAATTCTAGTGGAGGGCACTCGTGGATCCTTGTTGCCAATGATTATTTCAAAAAATGGGTAGAATCAATACCCACAAAGAAGGAAACAAGCAAGGTGGTGGTAGATTTCCTCATAAATAACATTCTCATTAGGTTTGGAGTCCTAGAAAAGATCATCTTAGATAATGCTATGTTTTTTAGATCTGAGGAATTCAAAGAATTTTGTGATAAACATGGCATACAAGTTTCTTATTCTTCAGCTTACCATCCTCAAGGAAATGGTTAGGCCGAGTCTAGTAACAAGAGCTTGATGAAGATCATCAAAAGGGTGATGAAGAAGAAAAAAAAGGCTTGGGACTCAAAGCTGAAATTAACACTCTGGGCAGATAGAGTGACTGTGAGAAAAGCTACTAGTTATTCACCTATTGGCTTGGTATATGGTCTAGTTGCTAGACTGCCATAGAATAAATTTTTGAAAATTTGCAAGTTTTAGCAAGAATATGATGAAGATGCATGTGATGATATGTAGCATACAGAATTACACCTAGTAAATTGATGAATAAAAGAGAATCTCATGCTAAGAATATGAAAATGCACTTGTAGGTTACTTACATGATAAGACAGCTTCTCCCTATGTTTATACTGGTATGGTGTTAGCCTAGAATGCAAGGGCTCAGACAAGGAAAACATGGGAAGCTGCCATTGTGGATTGGCCTTCATTTGATAGTTAGTACTCATGGTGGACCATATTTCCTTTGAAGTTTGACAGGTGAAATTTTTGAACTACCAGTCCATGGATAGTTCTTAAAACCATATTCTTCCTAAGAATTTTATAATTCCTTGTACATTGTATATTTTGTAAATTTTGTGTATAGGTGTGGTTTCTTCAGTTGTGTTTGGTTCGATCTTACTGCCTAGGCTAGTTAGTTCTCTGGTTCTTTGTTTACTTATATTTTGACTGGTCTACTTCAACCACAAATTCTAGGATTCTCACCATGCCTGCAAGAGA
>VDFB02173229.1:0-14474 GCA_007258455.2 Sequoia sempervirens | reverse complement strand
TTCTGAAGAAAATTTGCTTCTGGGTACTGAACATTTGTGATGATAAATGGATTTCCAAGTCTTCTGAGCTTCGCCGACACTCTTTCAATGAAGAATTTAATCAGTGCTCAAATTGTGAATTTTCCTAAGGGAGAATTTTAAATTTTCTAAGGCAAAAACGAATAAAATGAGCTTTCAAGATGAATTTTCTTCGAATGATGAGTTCAAGAGAAATTGCCTAGATAATTTTAATTAAATTCTTCAAGGATGGATTTTTCAGAGCAGAAGAGAGTTAAAATTCAAATTCCAGTAACAGAGCCCCGGCTGGTGAGTAAAAAAATGATGAATTTAAATTAAATTTTTCGAAAAGGAATTCAAAAACGCCAGTCAAAGTCAAGTTTCTAGAAGAATAATATTCCCGACGACTGGAGACAAGTGTCAGAAACACCAGAAAGGGAAAATTCGAATTCTTGAAGTGGAGTAGTGGAGTTTAATGGCACTGGCTAAAATTAACTTCTTCTAGAATTCGAATTTTAGCTATAAAATGGAGAAGTTTTTCACTTGTTTTCACAGCTGGAGAAGTCGAACTTGCTCTGACAGTGAAGCATTGCAGTGAGTTGCTGAGGCTTGAAGGAGTTTGAAATTTTGCTAAGTCTGAGTGAGTTGCTAAAGTACGAATTTTGCTGGAGCTCAAATTTGCAGTTGAGAGGACGCCTTGAAGTTGCTGAGAGGGGACGCCTTGAAGTTGCTGAGAGAGGACGCCTTGATGTTGCTGAGAGGGGACGCCTTGAGTTGTTTGAAATCTGAATATTACTAAAGAGGTACACCTTGGGTTGATGAGAAGTATTTGCTGAAAGCTTGAAGGGTACGACTTTGCTAGTGGCTGAAATTTGATTGAGCTTAGTTGGAGTTGCCAGTTGAAGAGGACGCCTTGAAGTGAATTGGCTGAAGCGACGACAACCGGAAAGGACAATGATGCCTCAAGACAAGCAGTGATCAAGAAGCTGAGCAAAACATTCATGCCGGAGTCGAATTTTATTTCAAAGTTGGGCAAGTTGACAGACACCAACCTAGGCTCCGTCAACCTGGAGACCTTCAAGAACAGGCTGTTTGGAATTGGTAGTCATAGGGCTTCGGTCACTTCGCACAACATCGTCCGCAGTGGATTATATGCAGCTGCTGGTTTTCCGCCAGCTATGCAGTGTTCGGAGCTGATAATGGAGTGCGCTAATTGCTACGAGAAGGAACACCGGTCGATCACGACACCAGATGGCCAAGTGCTTGCCAACCTTACTCCGGCAGCCATTGGTGAAGCTTTCGGGATCCCGGTGCACAGGAACATGATTTACAAGTCCAGAGAACGGGCTGAGCGGATGTATGCTTCCACATTCGAGAGGTGCATGGACACAATTAACACCCATTGGATGGGCACTCCCAAGCCTTCTCGTGCGAAGTTGCCGAAACAGATCATAGCGGATGACTTGAAGCAAGAATATTGTGACCTCATCATGATGCTGAGCAGGGTTGGAGGTTGCCCACAATCATTTATTTTTGAACCCTGGATGTTTTACTACATCAACCTGGTGCTAGAGGGAAAAGACTATGTCAATTGGGCTGCGATGATCGGTGACAACTTGCACGAGCAGCTCCTAAGCTTGAGGAGAACGAAGACATTTTACATGAGCTCCTATGTCATTTATATGTTGGCACGAAAGACGAAGTATAGGGGGATATCTTACAAAGAACCTGTTGGATGCGGCTCTCATCAGTTCAAAATCTATGATGCCTGTCCACAGTTGCACCTGTGAAGCACAACCCACTACAAACGTGTCAACGATTCCTTCACCATGTACATCACGAGATTGCTTCAGGAGCGGTTGCAACACAGAATCTCGAAGGAAGCCCAGGAGTTAGTTGAAAGGTATGGGTGTTGGTTCATACAATTTCCGAGATTCTCTTACATTAGGCTGCAAGGTTTTTCCTCGTACCCATATAGGCTGCCTAAGTACCCGACAGATAGAATATTGATGCTAGAGATATCTAGACAGTTGCTTGCCTTTGACAAAATCCAAAAGAAGAAAAAGAAGGGAGGGATAGAATTTCCAATTGTTATGGGCAACTCGGATGAGGTGTGTCCTTCGATACAGGCAGCTAGAGAAGCTGAGAGTGAGCTTCAATTTTATCATTTCTCGTATCATACAAGCCGACAACATTATGACCCGCACCATAACATCAATTGGGTTTTGTCGGAGGAGTTCAAACATAAGGCCACCATAGAAGATTATTGGGCTGATACAGTTGATGAGATTGAAGTAAGGAAGAGAATGTTTTCTCGGTTGCCGATTACTCTGATCAGGGAATGTGAGGTAGTACCGGTTCCAGACCAGGTGAACGAGGATATGGATGTTGTACATCCTGATTATGCAGCTGTTCGAGATACTCCACTTCCACCTGTGGATTGGTCAGAGCCCGAGGTTGCTGATTTAGATACTCTTTCCATCCCAGTTATGACATTTACCAGGGCATGGGTTGATAGACGGGTGAACAGATTGAAGAGTAGGTCAATTGCTTTGACTTACAACATGATGGGAGATCACAGGACGCCCACCACAGGAAGAAAGAAACAGAATACATGGGGTCCAGAGTCCAGGAAGAAGGAAATAGTTAGACAGGAGCCTATTCAGCCAGAGCCTCCACGAGTCACAGTGGCAACACCCTTGGAGACACGTTCTCCAAGCATACAGGAGGTGTCTTTATTTGCTGATCAGAGGATTGTATTGAATCAGGTGCTAGTAGTACAGGATGATATTCAGCCTCCACGGAGAGAGTCGATTGGCCAAAGTGCCAACGTACCTGTTAGGATTGATCAGCATGATGATGAGGGGACCATTACTGACCCTCAGTTTCAGCAGGAGTTAGAGGCGGCCATGAACGATGGTGATGATGATGATATAGTGTCAAGTGATACTCAGCCACTTGACGACGATGAGCCTCGCCAGAATGATGAAGAAGTTCAACAAGTTAGAGAAGTCGAGTCACAAGAGCAGCAGCCCTTCGATATACAGTATGAGGTGCCCGATTGGCTTAAAGATAGAATGAGGAGAAGCCCTAGTGAGGAGCTTGATCCAGCAGTTGAGATGGAGGAGTTCTTGAACCGGATCAGTGCCCCTCCACAGAAGAAGAAAGCAAGAAAATTTTCAAAGATCTCCACTGAGGAGGATGGCTCTCGTACTCTTCACGTTGCTGTCCCACGAGTCGAGTGTGACCGGAATGAAGCAGTTCCTGAGAATTATGTGGTCACCACTCTGGATTTGGGACGCCCTACGGGTGCTCAGATTGTTGAGGAGTGTGATAACTCCTTCCTCGCCCTCAAGGATAGGTTGTTCAAGAAAGAAGGGAAATATAAAAGGTTGAAAAGAGAACACAAAGCTTTAATTGGATATGTTCAGCAGTTGTCTCGTTCTCGAGGGCAGGATGTACCAGTGATAGAGCCTCCAGCAGAGATTCCTAGAGAGTCGATCAACGGCTTAGTAGAATTGGGAAAGATGGCACAGGAGGCAGATAAGTGGGTCACAAGAGTTCGTGGCCGAGACAGAAATTTATGGAGGACCTGTTTCGCCTCAAAGCAGCTCCTCTACTATTTTGACACGGATGGATGTGGATCATGCTTGGGGCGATGCTCTATCTATCGTGAGTAAGGTGATCCAAATTGGCCTTGAGGTATTGAGGCATGTGCCACACACTGTCGATTGATGGAGGTGTCATTCGTGAGAGCCATCCATGGTATTCTCTCTGTTGGTATTCTTGGCCATTGCATGCGTGGCTTCTTCTATAAAAGGATTCACCTGGCACACAGAAGGCCAACATTATAGGACGGAGTTCTAATAACTTTGAGGCCATATTTGCTAGGGCGGTCAATCCGCATGAGATAAGTTTTGATAATTTGAGTGGGGTTTGGCTGCGCCTTTCTTCAAGCAGACGCTAAGACCTTTGTACAGATGATTTCAGAATAATCGCTTACTTTCTCCACTTTGATCCCTAAATTTCCACACAGGACTCCTCTTAGTCATTGGAGAAATCTGTACGAGGCATGAGCATTCAGTCACAGTGTTAGAGTTTCAGCTAGATTGTGTTCCACCGATTTCAGTTCAGGAGGTTGAGGCCATACTTAGCAGATTTGTTGAGTTGGCAGTCAGAGAGAAGGCAAATGGGAACGCACTACTGGACGAGGATCTTCTAGAAGACTGAATATGGAGCATTTATTACCTTTTACTATTTTTGGGAGTGAGTGGGAATCTTTGATTCATTTAATGTACCACTCCCTATTCTGGCAGTTTTTAGGGTTAGGGCTGAGGTGGCACGATTCTGGCCCCTCTATTGATTGTAACCCTAGCCGTCTTTTGGGAGTTGGCTAGCTATAAAAGGGGGAGTCCCCCTCATTTGTAATTCATTAGAATTAGACATTGGAATAGTAGACAGTAGACATTGAGAGAGCATTAGCATTAGAGCTAGATAGTGTAGCATTGTAGAGCATTTTGCATAATTTGGAGAAGAAAGAAAGTTTTCCCTTTGAAAACTTTTGGGAGATTGTTGTGTAACACTTTTCATGATAATAGATCTTTTCATTGATGATGGAATTCGTCTTGTCATGAACTGCTAGCAAGGTCTCTTCTTCCTTTCGTATCCAAGTAGCTTAATTTGCATGCAAGTAGTTTACCTTGATATGTGGTGTTTTATTAAGATAGCTTCACTTTATTCCATACCACTAGCGGCTTGTTGATGATAAGTTCGCCTTGCGTGGTCGACTGGAAATTACCTTGAGTTTAACTTCAATTGTGGTTGGTATGCTTATATGCGTCGTTGTGATGGTGTATGCATGTTGAATCATAATTTGAACATCCTTTGTTATCCCCTTGAAGATTGCACCGATTTTACTGAAGCTGTCCGACGTGAGGCTAGGTGAAATCTGGTTGAAGTCTATTGAAACGAAGCCCCACATATCCTGCATTTAGAATAGAATATAAGTTTCTTAGGCCCTAAACTCTTTTACTTTCCGCACATTTCTGATTAGTTTTAGGAAAACGAACCACATTGCCAAATCATACACGCAAGAATCCCCTTCAAAATCATACATTAGCTGCTAACTGCAAGAAATCTGAACAATTACGTAAGTCCCCTCGTAAGAACACAGCAATACACATCAACCAAACTGGGTCTATTCGCACTTAAGGAACCTTGGAGTTGAACGTGCGAACTTTCTCGCAATCTTAGCGCATGGAATACTTTGATCAAGAGAGAATGGAGTAGCCCTAAACTATTTCGTTCTGCTGTTTGGTGCGGTCACAAAAAACACATCAATAGGAACTGGCGCTAGAAGGAGGGCTTCAAGGATTCTTCGCAGTGAAGCAATCACATTCAAATAAGAAGGGATTTTCATTCAAAAGGAAATTCATTGGAGAAAGAAATTATCGTGATTCAAGGTGGTACTACCGCATAGAGAGATATTCCCAGTGTTGCAGCCTAACTTGGGATTCAACGACGACCAAGAAGACATTCTTTCAGGACTGAACAATCTTGCTTGGAAGACAAAGGAGAGCTACGCCCAGTACATGAGAACGTGCTTCGTGTTGGAGGAAGAAGAAGAAAAGGCTATAGAAATTCAAGTTGCAATTGAAAGGAATTTGCTTGATCAAAGACATCCACTCGCTCCTCTTCCTCGCCGACAGTGATCAGCTACATCCTGGATCGAATCAGTTCATTCTCACCCAACAAGTTGAAAAGAATCTTGAGGTCCGCGCCAAGTTCACACAAAGACTTCGTGGAATTAGAGTTGCCTACTCGAGCAAGGAGGAAGAAAGAAGTCCGTCCAAGTAAAGGAGTTGAGTCAAGTGAAGAAGTATTCTCAAACGAAGAAGTTCAGTCTAGTGAAGAAAGCGGAGAAGAGATTACAAGTTTGTTTCGAACCCTTGTCACGTTTCATACATTGACTTATTTTGACCATTGACCTATTCTGATCATGACTTACTATGACCATTGACTTATTTTGATCGTGACTTATTTTGACTATTTGACTTAGTTTGACCATGACTTATTTAGATAATGTTTAATCATGACCTTATGAGATTTAATATATGAAGTATGATATGTGTTAAGAGCAATGCTTTAATAATTGTTTCTTTCAAGAATTATAAATGCATTCATATAAATGTTGAGTTAATTATTGTTCCTATGATGGTTACTGATACTCTTTTGTTTTGCATGCCTGAGTGCATCTGAATGGCAGGTGATCGAAGGCCAAGGAGATCGAAGGCCAAGAGTGTGATTGAGGAAAAGGAGGTTAGCTTCTCGACAGGGTAGAAGAGGAGAAAACTCTCGGTTATGCACACACCACTTACATCATGTAGCTGCATTAGATCATGTTCGTTTTTACAATGTGATTGCGTGAAATGATTAGCATAGCAAATTTGAAATAAGGTTAAATTAGATCATGAAAATTATATGGCTTATTCTATTTCCTTATTTCTCATTATAAATTTGAGTAAAAAGGGTTAAATCTATATTTTGATTAAAAGGAAAGTATTTAAAAAATTAAAACAAATTAAATAAAAATAAACATAAAATAAGTCTGTTTATTTAATAATTGCATAAAAGGGATATAAATAAAATTTGTTTAGGGACATATGGTTAATTTTCTTCCAAAAGAATTAAGAATGAACAGCCCGAGAAAGCATGGGGCTCTGGAAAAATTCTGTCTCAAAATCAACAATTTGCTGGGTATGTGGCAAACCTTGTAAACTGCTGTCATCTGAGGATTTCATGCATGATCCTTGAAAGGAGGAAGAGAGCTTTTTAAGAAAGAACATAGGACTTTGATTAAGATCATCATCATCCGAGAGCTGGGAAAAAACAGAGTCAGAAGTATTGCTGAGCATCTGCACTGGAATACAACTGTGCCAGGTTCTTTTTGCTATGCCTTCCTTGAATTTTAATATCAAAACTGCAGTAAAGAAATACTTTGTTCTCTGTTTAGAATACAATTTTCCAATTTGTTTTGAAAACTGGGTAACAGTTTTCTGTTCTGTGTTGAAATTATAGAACACACTCCTTTTTTTTTTCTCCATTAGGGTTTTCGCCCTGTTTCAAGTCTGCATTTTAATGAAGAAATCTCAAGTGTATTTGCAATTTTATATATAATGTCTGCATATCTGTTTTGAGATAATCCCGAATGCTGTTTACACTGGGCGAGTGTCTTATTTTTTTCTGAGTTTGAAATTGCTTTGGGAAATTATTTCCCCCTTGCCCTCCCCATGGGAAGGTCGTGGACTGTGGAGGGCACGAGCCCTCACAGCCCGCCCCCTCCCCATGGGAGGGGCAAGGGATTTTTCCTGAGCCCTTTTGGTCGCTCAATGCCAGTAAGGAAACCATGTTAAATACCCTGTTAATTATGCACGGCCAGTAAATTCACAAATCTGAAAACCAGAATTCCTTACTTCGAATTTGATACAGCTGAACATGAATTTCTAACATACGGCTTGTGGAGGGCGCGAGCCTCCACAGTCCGCCCCGTCCCCATGGGAGGGGCAAGGGCTTTTTCCTGAGCCCTTTGGTCGCTCAATGCCAGTAAGGAAACCATGTTAAATACCCTGTTAATTATGCACGGCCAGTAAATTCACAAATCTGAAAACCAGAATTCCTTACTTCGAATTTGATACAGCTGAACATGAATTTCTAACATATATACATATAGAATTTCTTATTTCGAATTTGATACAGCTGAACATGAATTTCTAACATATATACATATAGAATTTCTTATTTCGAATTTGATACAGCTGAACATGAATTCCTACACATATATACATATAGAATTTCTTACTTCAAATTTGATACAGCTGAACATGAATTTCTACATATATATATATATATATATATATATATATATGTATGCATATACAAAATGACTGCACATACATACATACATATATATATATGTATATGTATTCCTATATATATATATATATATATATAAATAGATACCCATGCATTGTATGCCAAATACAAATTGAGACAGAAAACTCTTTCCCAGAAAAGCAGTATAAAATCTGTTTTATAAATATCTTGAATCTGAAGCAAGGACAGGAAAATCTTGAAAAGCCATATAACAGAAAGCAGAATGAATTCAGTTTTATAATTCTCTTGAATCTGAAGCAAGGACAGGAAAATCTTGAAAAGCCATGTAACAGAAAGTATATGAATTCTGTTCTTTGAATTGCTATAACCTGAAAACAATAACAGAAGTGTTTTAGACACCATATAGACTGGAAAGTACCTTGAATACGTCAAAAAGAATACAACATGAAATGTGAAAGAAAGACTGTCTTCCAAACCTCAGAATTTTGAACAAAAAAAACTGTATTGTATCAGTATATTATTATTTTACTCTGTACCCTGTAATGAAATAGGGAATCAAAACTGTCAGTCATGAAAATGCATATGGAAAACTGATAACAATGTTCTTACCATCAAATAGTGCACTGAAAATTCTTTATCCAAATTAAAAAGGGAACACTTACCAAAGGATAAATGGCATCTTACAACTGAAATATAAGGAATGTACTCAAAATTCACTTCTTTTTTGATTAAAAGATGAAAGCCTGTTTTGAAAATGAATTAAGTTTCTGTTAAAGTATTATTTAACTGCATTATGGTAGCTTCCGGGACAGGGTGCCGAAGGTGGGCAAACAGAGACGGTAGTATTACCTCTTCTAATTCTACCATTTATTATTATTTTGCTTGGCCAAGCACTGTACCATTGAAATAGATGGATTGTTTATTTTAAAAAGCCTAGAAATTTATTTGAGTCTCTGCCACCTCCTGTTGCAAGAAATGTGTTTATTTCATGTTAGAAATGCATATAGGCATCAGGCACGCACCGAGAGTGCCCTCCTGTTTTACCGTATCGGGTTGCTAGGCTCCTTTATGCAGGGCCGGGGATTCCTTCGAGTTAGGAAGGGACCCGGGGAAGTCATGGACTTCGTGGTTGGGTGGAAAAGGCGCCTGAATCACATTCTTGGCCCCAGCTCGCAAGAAGACCAAGGTGTCACGGCGGTTGGTGGATCCAAGATTATTTGCTATTGATGTACTCATGTATCTTTCAGACTTGGCTTGTGAAGCCCGTTATTTATGTATATACATTTTGAAATTCTTGTTGAAACTTGCAATGGAAGTATATTTGAATGTATTTAATGTATCATTGATTTTAAGAAGTTAAAGTTTTGTATCTTGGCGTAGAAAAGATGTTCTACTAGAAGGATTGATTCCTCCAAGTGAAGAGGAATATATGTATATGAGAAAATCTTTGAAATACTTATGCTTTGTTTCATTTGCAATGATGATATTATTTTATGAAATGCAATTCAAATTCTCTTTATTTTATTTGGAAGAATTATGAGAAATGTTGACTTTTCGGAAACTTATTTATAATGGTTTGAATAAATTTAGAATATTTTAATTTCCCTTATTGATGTGTTAAAAGGCTTTGGAAATTACTCTTAATTTTCCGAGTGTTACATCTTGGTATCAGAGCAGCATGGTTCAACTCTAGGACCTCTGCCTAACTACGTATGACGTTGTGTCTTAATCAGGGTAACCTAAAATGGAAAATAGAGTGTACCAACGAATTGGGAGATCTCGTGAAGGTCCCAATGATAAATTAGATCAGATTTTAGCCTTGCTGCAGAGCCAGGGGGCTAGAATTGAGGAATTAGAACAAGGAAGGAAAGATGGCCATCAAGGATTAAACGCAAGGGAAACTGAAGGGGAAGCTAATATTGAACCACCTGGAAAGGAGGAAAAACTAAATAGGGTGGCTGAGGAGCTGGGAAAAGACCTAAAGAAGGTCGCTCCTCCGAAGTTTGATGGGAGAACCTTTGGAGATGGGGCAGAAGCTTGGGTTATAGAAATGGAAAGGTATTTCGCTCTACGAAATCTATCAGATGAAACAAAAGCTGAATGGGGTTCATATCAGCTCACCGGTGAGGCTGCTACTTGGTGGGAAAATGAAAGGGCGGATAAGCAGTTTATGCATGGAAAGGTAACATGGGATAAGTTCCTACAACTATTTAGGAAGAGGTGGTTACCCCAATCTCATTTTGATAAGAAGATGACAGAATTCCAGATGCTTGTACAGGGTGGCATGACCGTAACTCAATATTGGGAGAAATTCTCTCACTTGCTTAAGTACGCACCCCAATACCAGCATGATGAGAGATTTCGAGTCCGAAAATTTATCTTGGGGCTTAGACCTCAAATTGGAAATGAAATAGATCTGCACAATCCAGCCACCATGGATGAAGTTTTTGATTTAGCAATCAAACAGGAACACAAATTGCAACAAGCTGCTAATTATAGGAAGAGCAGGGAAGCCAAGTATGGCAACAAGAAATTCCAAGGAAATCGCAATCAGGGTGGTCCGAGTAAACAGGACAGTCAAGGGAATGAAAACAGACAAATCAGAAATTTGAAGAGAGATGGTAGTCCTCAGGACCGCAATGAAGGAAGCAGAAACAATAACAACAAGAAGGGCAACTACAATAAGAGGAATGATAACAACAGGAGAGATTTTTCTGACAAACCTAAGGCACCTCGTGGAGGATGTTATACTTGTGGTGGCGAGCATTACGCCAGTGTGTGCCCTCAGAGAAATAACAAGCAAAGTAACAGAAACCAACATCATATTCATGCAGCGGTTAACAATCGCCAGGCCGATTATCAAGCAACTCCCATCCAGTTATCGGGTAAATTATTTGGATGCCCTGTTTCTGTTCTGATTGATACAGGTGCTACTGATAGTTTCATAGACCCTCATGTTTTGACTAAAATATCAGTTAGACCAAGTTTTATGGCAAATTCTTGGAAAGTTCAGTATGGAAACCGGGTAGAGAAGAGGGTAGAGCAATGCATGTATTTCAGCAAACTTGAACTCCCTAACCTTCAGACGCAGGTGAACTTGTATGTTGCACCATTAGGGTCTTACGATGTGATATTAGGGATAAATTGGCTCTCTGAACATAAAGCCCTTGTAGATTGTGAAGAGAAGTCAATCAAGTGTTTCGATGACCGAGGAAAACAAGTGAAGCTTTGTGGCATTAAAAAGCCATTAGAGCTTAGGCAAGTATCTGCCATGCAGTTGAAAAAGGCAAGTCGGAAGGGATGCTCAATCTTTGCAATAAAAGTCAAGGACCTTGATGAGAAAGAATCGATTAATGATCATCCCATTCTGAAGGAATTTGAGGATGTTTTCCCTACAGAATTGACTGAGCTCCCGCCTAAGTGTGTGTTTGATTTCTCTATTGATCTGATTCCAAGAGCAGAACCTCAGTCTAAGGCCCCTTACAGGATGAATACAACAGAATTATTTGAGCTCAAGGCTCAACTAGAGGAATTACTGAAGCAAGGTCTTATTAGGCCAAGCGTGTCACCTTGGGGAGCACCCGTCATCTTCGTGAAAAAGAAGGATGGTACCTTAAGGTTGTGCATTGATTATAGAATGCTTAACAAGGTTACTATCAAAAATAAATATATGCTTCCTCGCATCGATGATTTATTTGATCAGTTGAAAGATGCCAAGGTATTCTCAAAAATTGATTTAAGATCAGGATACCACCAGTTGAGACTGAAGGAAGAAGACATTCACAAAACTGCTTTCAGAACCAGGTATGGTCACTATGAGTTTACTGTGCTACCTTTTGGGCTAAGTAATGCTCCTGCAGCTTTCATGAACCTGATGAATAGTGTCTTCCGAGATTGCTTGGATAATTTTGTCCTAATTTTTCTTGACGATATTTTAATCTATTCTAAGTCAGAGGAAGAACATGAGAAGCATTTGAGGATTGTGTTGCAGCGTCTAAGGGAACATAAGCTGTATGGAAAAATGTCTAAGTGTACCTTCTTCCAATCCAAAGTGCATTATTTAGGTCATGTGATCTCAGCAGAAGGGGTAAGAGTAGATCCGGAGAAGATTAAGGCAATTATGGATTGGCCAGCCCCACAAAATGTCTCTGAAGTTCGAAGTTTCATGGGACTTGCAGGATACTATAGGAAATTTGTCCAAGGGTTCTCGACAATCGCAGCTCCCATCACTGCACTACAGAAGAAGGAAAAGAAGTTTGAATGGAGCGACAAATGCGAGAAATCCTTTCAGCTGCTGAAGGAGAAACTCACTACCGCACCCATCCTAGTTGTGCCAGATCCGAATGGCCATTTCACAGTTATTACTGATGCATCAGGAGAAGGGGTAGGTGCAGTTCTTATGCAAGAAGGACAAGTGGTAGCTTATGAGTCAAGGAAGTTAAAACAACATGAATTAAACTATGCGCCACATGACTTAGAATTGGCAGCCATAGTCCATGCTTTACAAATGTGGAGGCATTATCTCTTGGGAAAGCCTTTCGAACTTAAGACAGACCATGCAGGATTGAGATACATCTTCACTCAACCTAATCTCAATGCCCGACAAAGGCGATGGCTGGAATTCCTGAGTGAGTATGATTTTGGGATTGAATATATTAAAGGTAAAGAAAACAGAGTGGCTGACGCCCTGAGTAGAAGGAGACACCTTGCAGCTATGGTTACCATAAAATCAGATTTCAGGCAACAAGTAGTGCAATCCTCCTTTGGGGACGAACACTATGAAAGGGTGAAACAAGCCCTTAGGATAAATCCCTCCGACCGTCGATATGAAGGCTATATGTTAGAATCAGATGGACTTTTGAGGTACCAGGGACGAATGTACATTCCTAGTTCTGCAAACTTGAGAGAGTTGGTGCTAGAAGAATTCCACAATGCACCATACTCAGGACATCCTGGTATTACAAAAATGATGGAAGGACTTAGGCCATTGTACTTCTGGCCAGGACTTAAAAAGGATATTACGTCCCATGTAGCACGATGCTTAGAGTGCCAGCAAGTCAAAGCGGAGCATGTACATCCGGCAGGACTCTTATATCCTCACAGGGTGCCAGAGTATAAATGGCAGGTTATCACTATGGATTTTATACAAGGGCTACCAATGTCTAAAAACCGACATGATACCATCTTGGTTGTAGTAGATAAATTGACAAAGGTTGCCCATTTCATTCCGGGAAATCTCAAGGATGGATCAATGGTTTTAGCAAGAAATTTTGTCCAAGAAATCTTTCGGTTGCATGGAGTGCCAGAGACGATCATCTCAGATCGAGACACTCGAATGACTTCTAGGTTCTGGATTACATTAAACTCTTCCCTAGGAACCAAATTAAATTTTAGTTCCGCATATCACCCTCAGACCGATGGTCAGACAGAAAGGGTGAACCAGGTAGTAGAAGATCTCCTCCACATGTACTGTATGGAGCAGCAATATAAGTGGGAGGAGTATTTGCCTTTGGTGGAGTTTGCTTACAACAACTCCTACCATGCTTCTTTGGGCATGGCACCTTTTGAAGCCCTTTATGGACGTAAATGTCGGACACCCATTAGTTGGGACAGAGTAGAAGACAGGGTGGTGATTGGCCCTGAGATGCTCAGAGAAATGGAAGACCAAATGAAAATCATTAAGGAAAAGTTGAAGCAGGCTGCGGATAGACAGAAAAGCCTAGCAGATAAGAACCGAAGTTTTAGACAATTCTCTGCAGGAGATAAGGTCTTTTTAAGAGTTCGGCCGCATAAGAGTTCAATCTCTTTTGGCAAGAACTCTAAGTTGGCTCCTAGATTTGTTGGCCCTTTTGATGTTTTGGAGGTGGTGAATCTAGTTGCTTACAGGCTTGCTCTGCCACCAGCCCTATCCCGGATACATAATGTGTTTCATGTTTCAGTACTCAAGCCATACCATCCAGATATTGCTCATATCCTTGATTGGCGTGCATTGCAGGTCCAGGACCCAGGGGTGATACAGGTGGAACCCGTCAGGATTCTGGAAGAGCGCAACGTTAAGTTGCGTAATAGAGACATTATGCAATACAGGGTCCAGTGGGACCAGTATTCGGTGGATAATGCCACCTGGGAGAATTCAGAGGACATAGACAGACTTTTTCCTCATTTGAGACCTTAGTATATATATATATTTTCTTTTATAGAGACTTACGAAGTACTGATATCCCCATTTTGCTGTGTAATTTGCTTTTAGACATCGAGACGATGTCTCTTCTCAAGGGGGGAAGGATGTCACGTCTCATACATTGACTTATTTTTGACCATTGACCTATTTTGATCATGACTTATTATGACCATTGACTTATTTTGATCGTGACTTATTTTGACTATTTGACTTAGTTTGACCATGACTTATTTAGATAATGTTTAATCATGACCTTATGAGATTTAACATATGAAGTATGATATGTGTTAAGAGCAATGCTTTAATATAATTGTTTCTTTCAAGAATTATAAATGCACTCATATAAATGTTGAGTTAATTATTGTTCCTACGATGGTTACTAATACTCTTTTGTTTTGCATGC
>VDFB02173228.1:0-31748 GCA_007258455.2 Sequoia sempervirens | reverse complement strand
TAGTAGATAAGCTTACCAAATTCGCACATTTTATACTAGGGAATATAAATGATGGAGCACATGTCATATGTAGCAAGGAAATTTGTGCAAGAAGTATTTAGGTTGCATGGGATTCCTAAGAAGATTATCTCGGATAGAGATGCACAAGTCACTTCTAGGTTTTGGAAAACCTTGTTCTCTGCACTAGGGACTCAGTTGAACTTTAGCTCAACTTGTCATCCAGAAACAGATGGGAAAACTAAAAGGGTGAATCAAGTATTGGAAGACCTACTTAGGATGTATTGCATGGATTAGTAGTACAAGCACGGGAAGACTACTTGCCCTTAGTGGAATTTTCTTACAATAATTCTTATCATTCTGCGATAAAGATGGCTCCTTTCGAATCTTTGTATGGATGAAAGTGCCAAACTCCTATAAGTTGGGATAAACTTGAGGATTGAGTGAGTCTGGGCCAAAGATGTTGGCTGAAATGGATGGGCAAGTCAAGATTGTTAAAAAAAGGTTAGCTGAAGCTAATGATAGACATAAAAGCTACGTGTGCTGCTAAGAGAGTGCCCCCCAATTTTGACATAGGTGACAAAGTGTTGTTGAGAGTGAAACTTCACAAGAGCTCCATTAAATTTGGAAAGTCTTCTATGTTAGCCCCGCATTATGTTGGAACTTTTGAGATTCTTGAGGAAGTGAATCTAGTAGCTTATCGGATTGCGTTGCCACCACCTCTCAAGGCCAAAATGCATCATGTCTTCCATGTGTCCTACCTTAAAAAATATATACCGGTGATAATCATGTGATTGATTGGATTTCTTTATAGGTATGAGACCTCAAAGTAGTAACTCTCGAGATCGTCAAGGTGCTCAGAACACATAAACTATGCTTGCATACTAGAGAAGTCTTGTAGTGCAAAGTCCAGTGGGACTAGTATGTCAAAGACTCAGCCACTTGGGAGGACTATGCTGAAATTTAGCAAAAGTTTCTTCATATTCTTAATGCTTACTAGGATGTTTGAAACAATATGTTATTTTTTATTATGTTTTATAATGCTACCTAAAGTCATCGGGGATGATGATTCACAAGGGGGGAGTATGTTACACCCCAATTGTGTAATTACTATTTACTATTACTACATAGTGTAAAAATATGAATGTAAAGTGAATTCTAGAGATGAATAAATTGTGCTTGTACCTTGTTATCATTTTATGTTATCTCATGGAAAAGTATTGCATTTATGTGAATGGATGATTATCGAATTATTATTCTATAACTTTGGATATGTTTTACGTATATGCATATGTTCTGAAAAATTCACTGCTATGTGCATCTGTTAGTGGATATAGGTATATGTTCCATTCCTCTAGGCTGAGGGGAAGTATCACTTAGGAGAAGATCTTGGTTGGGTAATTGGTATTGTAAAATATCTAAGTATACACACACCACAAATTAGAATGATTAAGTCAGTTGTGGGAAGTTGGTAAGTCATCCTTAGTTGATATGTTTACATTGAAAGAGTCTTGTTTACTACTTCATGCATTATTGGGTGATGCTTATCTAATTGAGCTTTGGATATATTTATTGTACTATTATGATTATATTGACAAGTGGGACGTACATGGAGTAAGTGTATATATGCACTACATGTTAATGGGATCTAATGACATGTATATGCACATGTATAAATGTATTACATGCAAATAAGTTTATCAATATGATGGTAATTATGAATGGCTATATCTGAATTGAATGTGAACATATGTATATATATGGTATATATACTTATCCATATGTATATGTGTATCGATACATGCGTATGTTGGTCGATGAATACGTGCATACAGATGCATCGATATAGATATACCTACATATTCGTGTACATAGAGGCATATACTTTATACATATGTATATATGCATACATTTGATATATTGTGTTTATTATATGCAAATACTATCTTGCTTGTACTCATCTATATATATATATATATATCAAATGCATAATTGTCTAAATAATTGTATAAATATTTACATTGATGGCTTATGATATATATATATATGAAAATATATATTAACATTATGTATATGTATATATATATACATATACATATACATATACATATACATATACATATACATATATACATATACATATACATATACATATATACATGAATATATATATATATACATATACATATATATATATATATATATATATATATATATATATATATATATATATATATATATATATATATATATATATATTGGAATTTATATATATATGTATATGATATATTATATATACAAAATATACATTTAAATGTATTATATATATTATTTATCGACTATCATTTACTTTAATAGAAGCCAATTTCTAAGGGCTAATTATAGTCGATAATAAGTTCTATGATATTAAAGGCCGAAATAGTCATTAATGACTATGATATTGGAGGCCGAATGAATGTTGCTTATGATTACATTTTGTGAAGATGATTCTCACTCATACTGTCACACGATATGAAGCATTTGTATTGCATTTGGTGTTGTTGTCATTGGTCGATGTAAAGCATGAACTTAGTCGACGCCTATGAAAAAGATTAACTTTGACTTGGTAAACATATCTACTATGTTTAAAAAATTTGTTGATGACTTTGTCAAACGTATTGAATACCTTAGTCAACTCATCTCCAAACCACGTTGATAGTGCTTGGTGTTATGGATTGGTAGTTGACTATTTCTTAATGGCAAGGAAAACTGTGCCAACAGTGAGGAGTGTGGATGGATTTGGCACCACCTGTAGAAACCTAATTGGTGTAGATGTCTATTGCATGAGGTAATTTGAATTGAGCATATGCATATTTGAATAAGTCTCTAATTGCTTTCAATACTGCAATTCGATTTGTAGATGATTTTGCTAAGTATGAGCTTGTTTGATTTCCACCTTTTTACTGAGTTTCATGTGTTGCTTTTCATGGAGTTTGGTGTCCATTATCATGCCTAAACTATAGGCTAAGAAGTTACCAAGCTTCTCTATAAATAGTAGAGCCATTTCATTTGAAGGGACACATCTTTACATTTCTCTTGCATGTCTTTATATTGCATTATTTCCTGCTTTGTTTTTATTGTGCGAAAGAGAGAAATAACTCTATATATTTGTGAGAGAGTTGTTACTTGAGTGAAGTGAACTATCAACTTGAGAGTTAGAGATCGTTATGACATTCTAGAGAAGTTGTTATCAAGCTTGTTTTTCTTGGCAAAGGATGCATTGCTGACAAATATTTGGATAGGCGATAACAGGCATAAGGACCTTCTCCTTTGTTATTTTACTTATGAATGATGTGTTTTCCATGTATTCTTGAGTTATCTTTTCCAATATGTGCATTTAGAGAAAATAGAATGTCTTTGAAAAAGGAAATTGAAGCTTTTATGCTATTTTGATGATGTGCTTTTAAGTACTCCATAGTAGGAGTTTGATATTTTTCATAGGTATTATGTACTAGGTATGATTGAACATATTAGGTACATGCGATACACTTAGTTAATTTATTGATTTAAATAGACTAGCTTGTGTTTACTCCTAGGATAGTTAATCCAGTATGGGAGGGAGCTTGTGTAATTACTCATTAAGTAGGTTATTTCAAGTAGATTAAAATGGTGATAGGTTATCTCTAGGATGATAGATTACCTATTGAAGGAAATACCTATGTGTAGTTTAAGAAGGCCTTAAGTCAAATTGGCTTTGAGTAGTGTATGTGATAAATGACCCTCAGTAGAAATACTGAATGAAATACTTTTGCTAAAGTAGTGTGATGACCTATGGCTCCACTATAAGTTCACCGTGATCTAGTACTACATACTAGTTTGAGATTATGGGATTACAAAGTTCTAGTTATGTAGGATATAGCACTATGCTCAGTTGGTTTTCATTATCGATTACTCTACCGATCTCTTCATTGAAGGGAAGGGTCATCTATCGAATGATAGATGTGTGGGGGACCGCATAATTAAGAGTCTGTGGTTGGAAGAAAAGCGATGAAGTGATGATTCTCCTACACAATAGGCGACATAAGAACCAAAATTTTAAAGGAAGGATCTTGGAATGTCTTACAACTATTTGTTCCAAAGATTATTGAGCTATGCATGTAAATGTATGCATTCCTATATTGATGTAACTTTTGAGGTATTGTAATGAAATGGAATCATAGTTGTAAATATGTATTGCATCTTTGACCATATATTCTCAATAAACAAAAGAAAAATTTTTATTGCAAAGGCTTGTTACATAGTTTATTTACTCGAATTTTTTACAAAACTTAGAAATTTTACAAGGCTTGTTACATAGTTGAGAAATTGTTACACAGTTGTAAAACTTAGAAATTTTTACTTCATTAAAGGGTTAGTATGTTACAATGACCTTGCTATGACAAAAAATAACACTATAAGTAAAGACCTTCTTGGGATTTATAGAATATCATCGTAAGTTCATGAGAAGCTATGCATAAATAACAACACCATTAGAATATTTTCTTATGAATAAATCCAAAAAAAAATAAAAATTGGATAGATTAGTTCCGACAATATTTTGACACACTTAAGGAAAATATTGTTGAAGAATCAATCCTAATCTTTCTAGATTGGAAAAATCCCTTTCATGTCTATGTAGATGTCTCTAATATAGCTATTAGAGTAGTCTTAACATAGACTAGGGAAAATAAGGACCATCCTATTGCATTTGCGAGTAGGAAATTTTCTCAGGTAGAGAAAAGATATATCTATGATTGAGAGAGAGGCTTTGGAAATTGTGTAAGAATTAAATTTTTAAATAGTATCTCTTATCTACAACATTTACCTTCTACACCAACCACGAATCATTGAAGTATTTTTTAAACAAGCTAGTGATTCAAGGGAGAATATGTAGATGGTTGTGATTATTTTAGGAGTTTAATTTTAAGATCATGGTGAAACTTGGTCTAAACAACCAAGGTCTAGATTACATATCAATAATTGGCATTGATGAAGACCTTGATGACCAAGAAGAAGATTTCCCTAGAATGTAATTTTTTTAAAAATAGTTGCACTACCACAAGAACTACATGATGTGGCGGCCTCATTACTATCTATAGGCCAATATCCATAAGACATGCCATTGCAAGATAAACAATTACTATTACATGTAAGTCGAGCTACCATTAACAATGATTGAGGGAGAGACATATAAGGTTGGAAGAGATGATATTGCTCAAAGAATTATATATTAACATGAGAGAGGAGACATATTAAGAGAAGCACATGAAGGAATGTTTGATGGAAATAATTTAGGAAAATTCACCACAAAGAAGATAAAGTTGGTAGGACTATAGTACCTAAATATTTATACGGATGCACAAAAATATGATATATAATATTATATCTATCAATAGGTAGGAAGACCTACTATTAGCAAGAAATTTGAGTGATATAGACCAAAGTTTTGCTCCCAAAATATCTTTAGTAGAGTTGTAGTCTATAACCCCGAGTTGGTCTTATTGAGGCAACACAAGATGGTATTATGGATCCAAGTTTAGTTACAAATCATAATAAAGTAGCATACACACACAAGATAAATCAAAATTTAGAGTTCTTTATATTCATTATATCAATAATCATTCATTATATTCCTTATATCTCCACTATAGTTAGTCTTCTATACTATACTATGGCATCACCTCTTCCTGATGAATAGATATTTCTACATACTTATATTTACAAGATGGGACTTGGCCCTTAGATAGTATCCCTAGAGTACATTCTATCTTCCTAAATTCATGTTCCAAAATTTTATGTTGGTTAGCTAGTAAATATCTTTGAACCAGTGTTTGTGCACTATTTTCTAGCTAACGTCATCCCTTCTTCAAAACCTTGACTTTTCCTCAATTCAAATTTGTTTTGCTGGTAAAATGTTTGAATATGTACCTTGGAGTGTAGGAAAGTAATCATCCCATTTTTTCTTTTCTCACTGCAGTTGATGGATGTGAGTATGGCACTGTAATAGTTGCTTTTCTCCTTTCATAATTTAGTGTTGGAAATTTGAATGTCTTGGGAAAATTGTTGAGCCTCATTTATGATACTAGAAAGATGTGTCAACCATATATTGACAAATTATTTGAGATGATGAAACCACCACTAGATCTTATCCTTCTGATCTTATAGTTGTTGATAATGATCACGAAGGCCTTCAATCTTTACTTAGATACTCCCATCAATGTCTTTGGTGGCATCATATTGTTGTGAGCTATGTAGAATTTGTGTTTCTAAGGTGTCCATTTGTGCTTTAGTAGAAGCTACAATAGTAGGCCACTGTAGAAAATATTGGAACATCGATAATTGATTTCCTTTGTTGTGCCTTTGATTATGCTAAGGTGAGTTTCCAATTGGGATTGGATAGTAGTACATTTGTTCTGGATTTCATCCATGTTATTTTTGTAGAAGTCCACATGTACCTTCTATTTGATCTTATCCTTTTGTAGGTTGGGGTCTTGTAATAGTTCATCTATAAGCATCTTCAGTTGTGTCCGAGGTGCCTAAGTAGGCTTCCCCTTCAACTGAGGAAATTTTCCCTAAATTTCGTTAACCATCTCCTCTATTTATTTAATATTTTCTACATGTTTTTCAAGGATTTCATCTCAGGCTGTCTAATGAAATATTTCTCCTAAGTGAAATTTTTGTAGAAGTGAGATGTTCCCTATATTTACCTGTGTTCCCACCATTAGTAGGTAGAGAAATTGTGAATATGATATTGTTTGTATTTGTTGCTGCTTCACCAATAAGTCCTTTATAGGTTGCATATGAGAAGGTGTTGGAGATGAGGGGACCTCTATCTAGGGAGGAGGAGTTTATATTGATGAGGTGTCATATTTTACTTCTTCCTTGCACAATTATTTGTATGCTTCTATAGTAGCCTCTATGACCCATTCTTGTACCTTCTATATGATTTCCAATGTCTCTAACACGAGCTTATTTAAGTGTTGCCTAGACTAGAGTTATTTTGCTTGTAACTTCTTTATCTTTTCCTTCTATGGATTTGTGAGTGAAGGTGCCACCATCTGAATGGCTAGTTCCCATAGTTTTTCTTCTTCTATGATTTCTCTCTATCCATGTTTTGAGTGCGACAACTATTTAGTTTTATAATTTACTCATAAAATATTCCATAGTAAGTTTTGATGCTACCATATATCTAATCAATTCCCTCTCGACAATCTTCTTGTCGATAGTAGGCATCTTGGAGTATGTTAGTAGTGTTTTGGACAAAATTTTATGCTCAAACAATGCACTATATAACTAGTCTTCATCCAACAATGGAACTGATGGGCTTCCTAGTTCGAAGAATGTTTCGGTTTTATTTAGTTCTCTTCTTTTGTCTTTGATTGAGGGTCTATCTCTCTTTTTGCTTGTTGTTTCTTTCTTTCCTTTTTTCTTCTCTACGCTCTTTTGTAAGAGAGCCTCCATTGTTTCTTTCTCTTAGGGGCTTTTTTCGGTGTGTGCTCTAGCTTCCTCTTCCTTGACTGGGTGCTTCCAATTTCTAAGGAGGATGGGGTTTATTTTTGGAATATTCTTGACCTTCTAAGATTAGATTTAGGTGCTTCTTTTAGCTCCTTTGTATCCCTTGGTGGTATTTTCACTTGTTCCTTCCCCTTGTGTTGTTTTGTAGCTTTCTCCTTAGCTACAAACTCCATATATGCCTTTGTAGTAGGATTTCTTTCTATCTTCGGATCCTTTGGAAGTCTAAACAAATAGGTGACATAGGACTCCGTTTCTGCATCCGAAATCTCATAGGGAAGTGGAGAGATCCATGAAGTTTGAGGGTTTATTTTCTCTAACATAGTGAAATCTTAGTCTACCAAGAAGACAATGGAGTCTAGGTATTTTTGTACCATACCCTTAAAAATTACAATATTGTAGTGATAAATTTGCTTACCAATAGGACATACAAATATTTTTTTTCTTCTCTTCCTTGAAATAATCTAGTTAATTCTTTAATTTCTATGATTCTTATTTTAGATGCAAAGGCTTAACCTCCTCCACATTTGAGTTATAGATTGAGGTATCTTCAATTTCAACAATTTTAGATTCTATAGTTGTTCATGATTTGACTTGTTTTGAAGAAAATTAAAGTCCCTTGCTCTTATCTATGTTTCACAATCCTATCCCAATCACCAATAATTACATTGTCCACTCATGTTAGACATTATTTAGTTTAGGATTATTAAATAACAAATTTATCATTAAATTATATGACAATTTTTTTTGGAAAATTGAGATTCAATTTACAAAATTAAACTTAAATATGGAAAACTCCAAACCTAATGATTATAAGTACAATGCCCATCCATATTAAGAATTGACTTATTTGAGATTATTAAATTACAATTTTTTTATTTAACTATCCAAGAGGCTTGAAACCATATGAAAATATTGTGAAAATATTGTTGACAATCTATATTCCCTCTAAATAATGTCTACATGTGCACTTAGATTAGCTTCAAATTTTTAGTATTGTTTATTACTTGGTGAATTTCCTTCAATTTTCTCTCCATGATATTAATGAATCTCGTGAGAAAATCATGAGGGTCAAGAGGAGATTAGTAAGACCTAAAGAAGAAAAACAATGATTATAAGACAAAAGAAACAAGAATGTTGTGATAAGGAAATTGGTAGAGAAGGTGATCTCATCATTGATATATGAGAAATCCTAAAGAGACAAATGGTCAAGATTAAATTTAAAATATTGTATATATAAGACCCAAGTAAAGAAAAAAAACTAAAGGAAAAATAAAAATAAGCATATTGTCTAGGAGCTACATGAACATAATGTGCTTCACTTATAAAGAAAAATAAGATTGAAAGAATAACATCCTTGCATTTGAGATTTGAGGACTAATTAATGCCTTTTTTAAGAACCACTATTATTTTATGATATTTAATGTAGATCAAAGATAGAGTACTAAATTTTTTATTATTCTATAATATTTTGAAGTGGTTTGAAGGTAGTGTAATATTGTAATAATATTTGTGGCTCTATGTGACAAATTTTCCGCGGTGGTGAACTTTCCTTAAGGTGAATTTTTCATGAGAGTGAATTTTCCCGCGGTGAATTGTTGGCGGTGAATTACTAGGGTGAATTTGCTTGATGTCAATATTTATAATGCAATCAACACATAACTTCCAATTATATTTAATAAAACTCATTAAACAAAAGAATTTTATTATATACTTTAATTATAATTAAAATAAAAAAATTATATAACAAGTTTTAGATTTAAATTATGATAAGAATATAATTTTACAAATAACAATCAGCTTTTTAATCATATTTCAAATATTTTTACAATAAAATTACAAATAATAATCAAACAAATATAAAATAAAATATTATAAATCATTTTCTTAATAAAAAATATTTAAGTTTATCATATAATCTGATTTAAATATTGAAAAGGAAAGTAAAAAGGAAAAAATGATTAAAACTTTATATTATTTAAAAACATATATTTCTCAAACTCCACACATACATACCAAACAAGTCTTTCAAAACAGCTCTTGTGATATCCAAGATTTTATTTAAAGATTTCATCATTAAATAAAGTAAATCAAAAAACTTTTTCATTTGAATTTTTTTTTTTTTTTTCAATTTCATATCTAAAATTGACGCCCAATTAACCGTTTTGTAAGATGTAAAACGTAATACCCGCACGATTTTTTTTCCAGTCAGTCATTTATGCTGCATAGCCATTGCCCATTGCCAAGAACTAAAGAAAGCCTCGAAACTGTAAATATGACAGTGTATTGATTGTTGAAACTCAATTCTAAATATTAAATATTTGAGACAGTTGTTACCTAGGCAAGAGGGCCTATGTGTATTTGTTTTTTAGATACTATTGTAATAGGATTATTATTAGGGTGTATAATAATGACCAATTGTCTGTATAGTCATGAGATTGTACATTTGATCGTATTTATTAATTTATTGAAAATCAGAATATGATGTATTGGCTAGAATCTTTAAAGTACTATCTTTTGGGCTACACAGTGATGAGAGAAGGAAAAAGGTCTCTCTGGGTTGTTCTTTTGAAAATTAGATGCACAAGGGAATTGTTTGTTTTTCTTGGCTCTAAGAAAATTCACCGCCATCAATTCACAGCGAACAATTCACTGCGAGAAAATTCACCTCAAGGAAAAATATTAAGGAAAGAGAGTTGGTTATCAATTTCAAGTTCTTTGGTGAAAGATATGCACTTTGTAATGTTGTTGAAATGGACATGAAATTCTTCTAATATCTTAAGGCCATGAAGCCAACATATGTTGGTATCATCAACATAGTGTTTTCACCATTTATCTTTGAGAGGAAAGGATTTGAGGGCTATTTGTTTGAAATGCTTCATGTAGGATAACTATAATAGGAGAAAGAGAGGACCCCATGGTAACCCTATTCATCTATTCATAGACGACTCTTTGGGATGTTAGACCATGGATCGCAGGCATACCTCAATGGATGATGCGATCTTGTCATTGGTTTTGTGTCTAATTCACTCAACATAATTAGGGATAGGAACTTTGGTTAACAAGGAAATGACATCAAAGCTAACTAGGATGACATGCTATTTTAACTTTTTATAGTTGATGAACTCCATGAACTAGATCAAATCCTTACTAAAGGAACTAGACTTACCCACTAGCGACCTCGGAGATCAACTTAGCAAGCTTCTAGGTTGGGGAGTTGATGTTGCCCACAATGGGTCAAAGAGGAATAGTAGCCTAGTGAATATTTGGGACACCATAGATGTGGGGGGTTACCTTTTGGATAGGTGGAAGCCATTTCTCTATGTAGTCATCAAATGTAGACAATGGGGTTGTGGCAAAGGATTTTCTACCTCCAGCTATTAAGATGGAGGTGGAGCATCTTAGAGACATAGTTGTGCTTGTTAATAATAACATTGGTGTTCCTCTTCTACATTCACAATGACAATGTATTTATTGTTCATTAATCTATTAGAGGCATGGAGCTTGATCAAGAGAATGTTAGGGTTGGGATGTTTGATGTGTCCCAAAATGATGATACAATCTTACCGAATCTAGTCAATAATGCCTTTATATTTAATACATTAATATTTTTGTATTTAAAAATAAATGTAGATTTTAAATAATTTATATAAACATAATCACACAATTACACTCCACTTCTTAATACTAATATAAATTGTATTAATATAAAAACTTTAAAATTCAAATTTTAAGAACTCTTTAAAATAATATTAATACGAAAATGAAAAATATAAACATATAATAAAAATGATAAATGAAATTCAAAGCGTAGTGCAGGAAATTTGTTTCTGAAACGTCTCGTACGATCACGTCTAGAGGGTCTGCCGTTGGAGTTTGTTTGGATATGGCTATCTGTGAACAACCAGGGCGGTCAGCAGTAAGCTGGATCTTGAGCATCCCGTGTGAAGCTTCATTGGGGCAGTTGTGGAGGTCGTAGTCATATTTAAATACACTACTAAAATATATGGTTACTAGCGATCGGACATGAATATATTGTCCAAAAGCTATATCCTTTGCATGTTCGGTCCATTGAATGCACTGCAAGCTCGCTGATGAATCTGTACCGTGCACTTTGAAACAGAAATAATATTAAAGATAGAGAAAACAAATCACATAGCGCGTTGTATGGATTACCTATTTCCGTCAAGTCAATATGGAACCGAAGTAGATGACACTATAGGTAATGTTTTGTCTATAAAAGCTGCCTTCGCTTGCCCCATTTCCCCATCTTTTTTCCTCTGCTATGGCAAATTCTAAGAATTTTCTGAAAATTCTTGTTCTCGTGAGTGCGGTGCTCATTTTGTTTGCAATCCCTTCCATATCACAGAAGAATGGATGTGGACAAGCCTGTAAAACTCTGAACGATTGCCCCGGTCAATTGATTTGTACAAGCGGCAAGTGCACCGATGATCCGGACGTAGGCACTCATATTTGTTCCAGTGGAGGCGGTGGCGGAGGCGGCGGCGGTGGTGGTGGCGAAGGCGGCAGTTGCAAGTCCAGTGGACGGCTCCAAGGAAGAGACCCGCCTTCTCCAGACGCTTGCAACACCGCCACTGGAGCGGAGTGTTGTACTGCCTCCAAGAGTTACCCAAAGTACGATTGCTCTCCTGCCGTCTCCTCTGCCACTCCTGGCATTCTTACGCTCAACGATTTCACAGAGGGCGGAGACGGAGGCGGGGCTTCGAGCTGCGAAGGAAAGTATTACAGCAACTCGGACAAGGTGGTGGCGCTTTCCACCGGGTGGTTCGACAACAGAAACCGGTGCTCCAAGATGATTCGGATCTCTGCCAACGGGAAAAGCGTGGTGGCGCGAGTGGTGGACGAGTGCGATTCAAGGAATGGATGCGATTAGGAGCACGGTTATCAACCGCCGTGCAGGTATAATATTGTGGATGCGTCTGCTGCTGTGTGGAATGCGTTGGGTGTTCCCAACGACCGTCAAGGAGACGATTTATCCGTCACCTGGTCCATGGCTTAATTCAACTTCAACCCTTATCTATATACAACAGCCGGTGTGAATTTATATTTCCTTGTAGGAAAGACGGCTGGTTGTTAAATAATGTATGATAATAAAGCCAACATCACTTCTTTTGGCGTTGTCTGAATTTCCTTTTACTGTTTTATCTTTTATATTCTTGTAGTAAATTTGTAAGCGAATATGTTGGAGAAGAGAGATTCAGAGAGATTTGCGGGATTTGTAATTATCTATATTTTGAGCTATTTATGGAGAGTGCATGAATTGTGGGATTTATCTTAATCTGTGCCTGCCTAATTAAAGGCTGTTGTAACTCTTTATATGTAGATTCGTTGTAATCTCCAGACACATAATGAATAATAATCCCTCTCTCTCTCTTCTCTCGTGGACGTAGGCTACGGCCGAACCACATACATCCTGTGTTATTTGATTGTCTGTATGTTCTTTTAATAGCTTCTTCATGGTATCAGAGCAGGTCATTGTTTCGAGCCGTGTGTCTGCTTTTCTGGCGCGTATTCTGGAAGAACGAAGTTGTTTTCTCCTGTTTTCTGGCGCGTGTTCTTGGCCGCGCATTTTTTTTGATTAGCTTCTGGGCGCTGGCCGCGCGGATCTAATCATTCTTGAGCGCGTTTTTTGCTTCCTCCAGTTGGGTGCGACTTCCTCCAGTGATCTTGAGTCATTTTTTGGCCTTGTAAACCCCCGATTCAAGTCAGATCTGCAGCAAAAGAACCCAGCCTACAGATCTGCAGCGTACCAAAGAAGGGCGCGCATTTTTTCTGCATAAAGTGCATGGTTTAAGGAGATTACAGCATCATTTACCAGAAAAGGGGGCACGTTTTGTGCTGTGCAATCAATTCTTGGTCCTTTTTTTGTTTATATTGCCGTAACAGCTATATAATAATAGCTTGAAGCAGATTCCACAATCGTTTTGGATATGCAAATTCTCTGTTGTCTTCAGGTACAAGAAAATGAAAATCTGTGATAAGGAAGTGCAGAAGAAGAACCGCATTCAAGTCTCTAATACGAAGAAGCTGCTCTTTTTCTATGTCAATTTGGCTAAGAGATATATGTAGCTGAACGAGGAGGTGGAGCTGTCTGCTCTAGGAATGGCCATTGCTACAGTTGTCACTGTTGCTGAGATTCTCAAGAACAATGGGCTAGCTGTAGAGAAAAAGATATTGACATCTACGATAGACATGAGAGATGAAGCAAGAGGCCGGCCTATCCAGAAAGCCAAGGTTGAGATAATATTGCGGAAATCTGCGCAGTTTAATGATTTGATGGCTGCTGCTGAGGAGAAGGAACTCTATCAATGTGATCACTGCAAGAAACCTGGGCATACCAAGGATCGTTGCTGGGAATTATATCCACATCTCAAATCTGAATACAAGGGTCGGAAGGATCATGCTGCTATAGCCGAGACGTCTCTTTCAATCAATCAGTTGGGTCATCTTCTTCAACAACTCAGTAAGACCATCTCTTCTGGCAACAGTCCGTCCACTTCATCTTATGTGTCCGGTAATCTTCATGCTTATCTTACTTCCAATTCCAAAATTAATTCCTGGATTATTGATTCCGGAGCCACAGACCATATGGCCAATAGTTCTTCCTCAGTAACCAATTGTTTCAGCCTTAGGAAGTGGTAAAATTAGTTTCTTTTCTCATAATGCTCCATCTGATGCTCTGGTTGTTCCATCCTTCCCTGTTCAACTTATGTCTGTTGGAAAAATTACTAATTCTTTAAATTGTGATGTCATTTTTTCTCCAACATCTGTCATCTTTCAGGATCGAAAGTCGAAGAAGACGATTGGTAAAGGAACATACTCACATGGACTTTACTTTCTAAACTCCTGCAATAAGGCGTATCATGCCAGTAGTGTAATTGAAAGTCACACTTTACATAAACAGCTTGGACATCCATCCAACCGTATCTTGTCAAGACTTTGTCCCTCTGCTTCTGTTGATTCTAATGTCTGTGATGTTTGTCAGTTTTCAAAACAAACTCGTTTACCTTTTGTCAAATCGTCTTCTATGTCTACTGAGTTGTTTGAATTAGTTCACTCTGATTTATGGGGACCAGCACCTATTGATTCTTATGATGGATATAAATATTTTGTGTTGTTCATTGATGATTTTTCTCGTGCTACATGGTTATACTTGTTAAAATCAAAAACTGAAGTGACTTCTGTCTTCAAAGATTTTCATACTATGGTGTTTAATCAGTTTGGTGCTAAAATTAAAACTTTTAGGTCTGATAATGGTACCGAATATGTTAAAGGATCTTTTTCAGAATATCTTCAAAGCCAAGGCATTATTCATCAAACAAGTTGTGTCGGAACTCCACAACAAAATGGGGTGGCCGAAAGAAAGAATCGACACATCCTGGAAACCGCACGGGCCCTTATGTTTCAAACAAAGGTCCCAAAACAATATTGGTCTCATGGTGTGTTGACCGCTGCATATTTAATCAACCGACTTCCCAGCCGTGTTATTAAGTTCAAGTCACCATTGGAGATACTCAAAAATAGGATACCTGGCATTTCACACTTGAGGGTATTCGGATGTGTTTGTTATGTGCACCAGCAAGCAATACATAGAGATAAGTTAGAAGCTCGCTCTACTCGGTGTGTATTTTTTGGGTATTCTTCCACTAAGAAAGGGTATATATGTTATGATCCAGTCACTCGTAAAATTGTTGTTTCACGTGATGTCCATTTTGTGGAATCTGAATCTTTTTTTACAGCTTGTGTTGACTCTGGGAGTCGGCCACAGGGGGAGTCTGTGTCTCACCCGGTTCCGCTTCCCACCATTACCAATGAAGATGTTGTTCCTGATCATGATGCAGAAGTTCCTGAAGCACCACCAATCCCCACATCTCCTCAAGCTGCTCGACGATCGAGTAGAGCAACTCGTCCTCCAGAGCGACTGAAAGATTTCTTCACTTATCATACTACATCTTATCCTATACAGGCACACCTATCTTATAATAATATTTCTCAGTCTCACCTAGCTTTCTTGAGTACTGTTGATCATAATCAAGAACCTAAGACTTTTAAAGAAGCTAACTCCATTGCAGTTTGGAGGAAGTCTATGCAAGATGAGCTACAAGCTCTTGATGACAATAACACATGGGAGATTGTTAAGCTACCTCCAGGAAGGAAAACTGTTGGATGTCGTTGGGTGTACAAAAATAAATACAACAGTGATGGTTCCTTAGAACGGCATAAGGCCAGACTTGTTGCTAGAGGATTCACACAAACATATGGCGTAGATTACCAGGAAACTTTTGCGCCTGTTGCAAAGATGAACACATTCCGGGTCCTCATTTCCCTTGCCGTCAATCAAGACTGGAAATTGTTTCAAATGGACGTCAAAAATGCATTCTTGCACGGTGATCTTAAAGAAGAAGTTTACATGAGCATCCCACCTGGGCATTCACAAGAGGCCAAGTTTGGTATAGTGTGTAAATTAAAAAAGGCAATCTACGGGCTTAAACAATCTCCACGGGCCTGGTATGCTAAGCTTAGTTTTGTCCTTATGTTGAATGGGCTGAAACGAAGTAATGCCGATCCTTCTTTGTTTGTTAAAAGAAGTAACTCCGGTATTGTTGTTGTGCTGATTTATGTTGATGATATAGTCATTACTGGTGATGATCAAAATGCAATTTCTAAGCTAAAAATTCTGCTACACAATAGATTTGCCATTAAAGATTTGGGAACTTTGAAGTACTTTCTTGGATTAGAAGTTGCCTACTCAAAAAATGACATCTTTCTTAATCAACGAAAGTATGTGTTGGATTTGTTACAAGAAACTGGTAAATTTGGAATCAAGCCATCAGATACGCCAACGGATAGTGGAGGAAAATTAGATGATACTGGTGCATTGTTGCCTGATATTGGTCAGTTTCAAAGGTTGGTCGGTAGGTTAATCTATTTAACCATTACTCGACCTGACCTTTCTTATGCAGTAAGTTTGGTAAGTCGTTTCATGCATGCTCCCAAGGCTCAACATATGCAGGCCGTCACCAGAATTCTACAGTATCTGAAAGTGTCCCCAGGCAGAGGTATATGGATGCGTAAGACTGGTCATAATTCTATTACTGCCTATACTGATGCTGATTGGGCAGGATCTCCAATTGATCAAAGGTCTACAACTGGATATTGTACCTTTGTTGGCGGTAACTTGGTCACATGGAAAAGTAAAAAATAGAGTGTTGTTGCTCGTTCAAGTGCTGAAGCAGAATATAGAGCGATGGCATCAACTACCAATGAAATTATATGGCTTCGAGCTCTGTTGCAAGACCTTGGTTATGGTTCATCTCTACCAACTGAATTATTTTGTGATAATCAGGCTGCCATGCATATCGCTTCAAATCCAGTATTTCATGAGCGCACTAAACATATTGAAGTCGACTGCCATTTTGTTCGAGAGAATGTGCAAGCCAATGTCATCCGCACAACCTTTGTCCCTACAACTCAGCAATTGGTCGATATATTTACAAAAGGTCTTTCGGCTCTCAAGTTTCAAGAAGTATTGTCCAAGTTGGGCTCTATTGACATTTTTGCACCAACTTGAGGGGGAGTGTTGGAGAAGAGAGATTCAGAGAGATTTGCGGGATTTGTAATTATCTATATCTTGAGCTATTTATGGAGAGTGCATGAATTGTGGGATTTATCTTAATCTGTGCCTGCCTAATTAAAGGATGTTGTAACTCTTTATATGTAGATTCGTTGTAATCTCCAGAAACACAATGAATAATAATCCCTCTCTCTCTCTTTTCCCGTGGACGTAGGCTACGGCCAAACCACATACATCCTGTGTTATTTGATTGTCTGTATGTTCTTTTAATAGCTTCTTCAGAATATAATCCGGTTTAAACAAATTCATCGACGCTAATTATAAAATAAATGCAATCGTCTTGGTAATATTTAGTTTTAAAAACAATTATGGATTCAAAGTTGTATAAAATGAGCAGCAGTCATGAAGATTGTAAATAACAGAGATTCTGAGTATTGTATAACAACAAAAAAAATAAAAATTCTTGTACATGATTGGAAAATTACACAAAATATTCATGGCTGTCAGCAGAAACAAAATAGCTACCAGAATTATGGAAGCTATCAAACTAACAACTTTTAACAATCCAAAGTAGAGAATATACAGTATAAAACAAAGGAGACCTATCCAACCATGAATTGAATTATTATTTTTTATCTTGCACTGAACATAGAGGATAATCTTTGACCTTTTTTTTTCCCATTGAGAAATTTGTGATATAATTTGCTTGAGCTGCAAATCAATTTTCAAATTCAGGAGGGAAATGATAATACTGAAGTTGAAGAAAATCAATTCACTACTATTCAAAAACATAATGTTCTCTATTATATGATTGTTTTAGAATATATATTATTTTATAAAATTATATTTTTCAAATTTAAGTGTTACAAGTTGTATCTTGAGATATGCAAATTCAATTTAATGTATGTGATTGATCTAAATTGAGTGACAATGATTTGACTAAAGATACAATGGAAGAACAACATGCTTTTTCATTCTTAACATTTGAATTTGTCAAGGTGGTGCCTTTAGGAGTTAGCTAGCTCAATAGACAAATAGTTTATGCTAGGTCAAACCCCTTTGATAAGATAGACTAACTATATGTAATATAAAATGTCTTTTGCTTTTGTGTTCTCTTTGGGCTATGCATAAGGATTTTGTATGATGCCAAAAACTACACTTTACAAGATACAAGATTATGGTTTGAAAGAAATGTACTTTTTATTTTTGTAAATGGAGATTTAAGTAGAGATAAATGCCTAAGAGAATTTCTCTCCTCCATTCATGTTTCTTTGTTTTTTAGCAATAATTTGTATTCTTGTAAAATTTTGATCTCTATCAATAAAATTTGATATTTTGGTGTGTTTTTAGAAGTTTCTTTGTAATGGTAGGTATGGCAACTTGAATTTATGAGGACTGTTAGTTAGATTTTATGAGTTCTGTTTAAAAAATGGTTTACAAACATGTTTGCTTCACCTTATAATTAATGTTTATTATATAGAGATCATGGGCCTACCTTTCCTCTTCTCCCTTTTGAAGTTGTATTTTTTAATAATCATTTAGACACTTATAAATTATATTTTCTCTAGTTTAGTATAGTTTCTAGTATTTAAAATAAAATTTGCGACATGCATGTGAATGACAATGAATTTTTTTTTTTTTTGATTAATAGAAATAATTTATTCATAGCCATTGTAATGAGTTTGATAGCTTTTGGTTTTAGCAAGTTATCTGATAGAAAATTTTCTTCGTAAAGAAAACTAACAAGTTCAAATTTTAATTCTTTTGTTTCTAAGAAGATATAAATTGAGATTTGTAGGTAGATTTTGTACGTGTTTTTATGAAAGTTTACAAACCTAAAAAAATAGCTTTATACTTGAACACTAAGAAAATAATTAAACCAATAATCTAAGATAGGCTCCTTGATTGGATAACATTTCATTTCACCTTTGACATAGAGATATAGAGGGAGAAATAGAGAGGAGGAGATAGATAGATAGATAGAGAGGAAGAAAAAGAGAGAGAGATAGGGAGAGGTATCTAGATGGTAAGATAGAGTGATAGAGATAGAGATATAATGAGATATAGAAAGAGGGGGAGAGGGAAAGATAGACATGCAAACATAGAGAAGTAGAGATGGAGAGAGGGAGAGAGAAATAGGGGGAGATAGAGAGAGGGAAAGATAAAGATGGGGTGATAGAGATATATGGGGAGATAGAGAGAGAAGGGGAGAGAGAGAGAGAGGAAGAGAAGTGGAGAGAGAGAGGTAGAGGAGGGAGAGAGAGAGAGGGGGGGGGACAAAGAGAGATATGTAGAGAGAGAGAGAGGGGAGATATAGAGAGAGGGTGATATAAAGAGATAGGAAGGGATATGGAAAGAGATAGAGAGACGGGTAGAGAAAGATATGGATAGAAAGGAATATAGAGAAAAGTGAGAGGGAGATCAAAAGAGATAGAAATAGAGATAGATATATAGAGTAGGAGGGATAGGGAAAGAGAGGAAGATGATGAGAGAGGGGGAGATGGTGAGATAGAAAGAAAGATATAGGAAGTAATATATAAAGAGAGGTAGAGAGATGGATATATAGAAGGGGAAAGAATGAGAGATAAAGGAGGTAATAGAGACAAGTAATAGAGAGAGAGGGAGAAAGATAGAGAGAGGGGGGAGAGATAGAGGTGGGGAGTGTATATGTGAGTGAGAGATATATATAGAGATAGAGATAGGTAGGGAGAAATATGGAGTGTGTATGTATGAGTGAGAGAGATATGGAGATATAAAGGGAGATGATATATATATAAATATCTAGAGAGAGAGAGAGAGGTAAGGAGATAGTGATAGGGAAGAGAGATAGAGAGGAAGACAAAGATGGATGTTGAGAGAGAGAGAGAGAGAAATATATAGAGAGGGAAAGATGGAAGGAGAGAGAAAGAGGGAGAGGGAGAAACAAAGAGAGATGGAGAGATGAAGGGATATAAAGAGATAGGAATTCATATATATATATAGAGGTAGAGAGAGGGATATATATAGAGCTATGGGAAGATAAAGAGAGATTTATCTTTATATCTTCGTCTCCCTCTCTATCTCTATGATTCTAATTTTCTCTCAATCTCTCTCTTCCTCTCTCCCCTCTCTCCCTTTCTTTTGCTATCCTATTTAACTCTCCCTCTTCCCCCCTTGTCCCTCTTTATCTCTTGATATCTCTACCTCTATATATCTTTATATTTCTACCTCTTACTATCTCTATCCCTTTCTCTCTCCCTCTTTATTCCTCTATATCTCTATCTCTTGTCTCTATCTCTACATATCTTTTTGTCTCTCTCTATATCTCTCTATTGCTCTCTCTCTATCTTTGTTTCTCTCTATCATTTCTTTTTGTATCTCCCTCTCTCTATCTCTATCTCACCATTTTCATCTCTCTCTCTCTCTCTCTCCCCAAGGACATGTTCTATCCTTGAATTGTTGACACAAAATGACTAATCAAAAGCCAGTCTCTCTCTTGTTCTCTCTCTATAACTTTTACTATATATTTTTATTAATATTATTATTTAAAAAAGAAAATGCCTAAACCTTATGCCTTCCTACAAAGGATGGGATATGCAACATGCTTAAATCTTATACCTTCCTTTTGAAGCTTCTCTTGTCTCCCAACCAACACACAAATATTTGTATTCTTGATATCACACATTTAATCAAATAACACGTAAAACCTATGGGTGAAGATTTTTTAAACATTTTGTCAAATAGTTCACTAATTTTATCTTTTCCATCAACATTTTCCATAAATGTCCGTTGCAATACTTGCAAACTACTATATGTGACAAATATCATTTTCTTTACTATTTTTTCCCTTTTTGATTATGTTTTAATGTATGTCCATAGTCAAAGATAAATCATCAATTGCGGCATAGACAGGGAGGATGCTTGCATAAGATATGGAATTTGGCTTTACACGCACCAATTGCATTTGGATAAAATTTATAAAGCATTTGCAAAATTATTTAATTATGCATATGCAACAATCATTGCAGTCCAAATCCCTACATTTCATTTAGACATTTTGTCAAATAGTTTGTGCACCTCTATAGTTTCACATTTTAGAGAGGCATTTTTTCGAACATTTTGCAATGCATTGGCCGTGTACTTAGATTCTAGTTAAACGTGCTTGGGAATCGGGATAGGTAAAGTCTTGGTGTTGCATACTTAATTTGCTGCAGAAGTACTGGGATGCATGGAACCTTGTGTTGCACCCATTATTTCATACTTCGACATTTGTAGATTGTTGTCTGTATTTCCCTGCTATTGACCTTATTTGTATATACAGAGTCGACCTGCATTTCATGAGATCATATTTCAGTTAGCAATTTTATCATCTAGTTCTCGAGCCTATTCTATGTTTCCACCTTCTCCATGCAAGTCTTTTGGATAGTTATAACATCGGCATCTGTCAAATTCCTTTTTAATGTGCATCTCGGGTTCCAAAGCTCCCATCTTGCACAGGCATGGTAGATGTTGGAGTTTTACCCTATACCCACCAATTGCATTTACGTGAGGATCTCTTCAACCTTTAAATAAATTCATTTTGTCCATAACATGCAACTATGGCATTCCATGAATCCGCATTTCCTTAAGGCATTGTATCAAACATTTGTGTGCTACGTCTATGCTTTCCAACATCGTATGCATGTCTATCTTGGCAGCTGTAACTATGACTCTGTAAATTGCTGCTCATCAAAATAATGTAGCTACCTAATGTGTTGGATGGTTCCTTGAATCCTTAGTGACGAAGCAAGAATTGAACGTTTGGTATAACTAGTGCTGGGAGGCAAACCATTCGTTCCTCTGTACCACCAAAAAAAATTCAACTTTTGAGTTTCGCTCTCACTGTACAGAGTATGTCAATGGAGTCTAAATCTCTGCGGGGCAGACGACTTTGTGGCCACTGGACATTGATATTGATACTGATAGTGACGACGATACTGATAGTGACGACGATTAATATCAGGGGATGTAAAGAAGCCGAGCATGTAGTAGGAGCGGACAGGGGATGAGACCTTCTCTCGTCTCACAACTTCGAGGAGTGGGCTTCAAGTGAAAAATTCCGCGTCTTGAAACCCTAATTGAGTACGGTAGAAAGGAACAAGTTAATTTCTTTGTCAAGATAAAAAAATGTGGTGTCTTGTGTTGGACAGGGTTTTTATTCATGCGTGGGGACGAACGTTTCTAACGGACAAAAGGTTATTTTTCTGTTGTGATGCGAATCAGATTAAAAATTAAAGATGAACTCACGAATGGAAAACACTGAAAATTCAACGATGGGGATGGTTTGAAACGTCTTGCTTCCGTTTCTGACACTGCGTCGTTGATGCCTGAAGTCAGCCTGTTCCCTTCACATAGAGAATGCCTTCGGCATAAGAATAATATCTAAAACGTCATTTCCAATAAATCAGTGATAGCTATAAGTATTTATAATTAATAAAGACATCAGATGTCGGGTGAATTGTGCCGTGAGCTGTATGCATTCCCCTACGCTAGACAGGAGCTTTGCTTAGTATAAAAATGTGGCGAGTGTCACACAGCACACAGCACGATGGGACGAACATCCCAATAAAACATTTTAACTGTACAACCCGTCGGTTTCAATACTTCCGATCCGCGTTGCGCTTTTCTGCTCACATGCATTTCCCGCTGGCATCGCTCAGACACAAAAAGAGCAAAAATGGTGAATAAAAAATAATCGAAACCGAAGGTTGCGATGCATTACATCGTCTCGCACGCCCCAGCAGAATTCTACGCCATTGATCTTTCAAGCCAGGCAGCTTTCTCTAATAAGGATCGCCTTCGGCATAATTGAAGATACCGAAAACAAGTCACATAGCGCATTGTACGGACTTATCTATTTCCGTAAGTATGTGTAACCAAAGTAGACGACGCTGTAGGTAATGTTTTGTCTATAAAAGCCGCCTTCACTTGCCCCATTTCCCCATCTTGTTTCCTCTGCAATGGCATATTCCAAGAATTTTTTGCAAATTCTTGTTCTCGTGAGTGCGGTGCTCATTTTGTTTGCAATCCCTTCCATATCGCAGAAGAATGGACGTGGACAAGCCTGTAAAACTCTGAACGATTGCCCCTGTTAGTTGATTTGTACAAGCGGCAAGTGCACCGATGATCCGGACGTGGGCACTCATATTTGTTCCAGTGAAGGCGGTGGCAAAAGCGGCAGTTGCTGTTGGGTTTGGTGAAGCTCAAATTGGCAAGATTCTCAAACATTTTAGATAAGGTTGCCTTTTGCCTTTATTGGCAAGTTTCTCTCACCAACTGATTTTTCCATTTATTGGAATGGAGACCATTTTATAAATGTTGTTGCTGTGTTGAATATGTAATGTAACTTAAGAATTAATAAAGAGATTCTCGTGCTGTTGAAAGTGGATGCAGGCAAATTTGCCGAACCACTATAAATTTCGTGTCTCTTATCTTGTTCTTGATTTTTCTTGTTTTTTTTTAATTTCTTTGCTCATTTTAATATTAACAATTGGTATCAGAGCCTGAAGCTCGGTGCTGGAAATTGGTGAAGAATTTCTTGAGCTATGGAAAAGTATTGAGCAGAGATGGAAGCCGATTGGTTGTTAGATCCTGATGAAGTGGGAGTTTCAGACGATGAAGATGACGAAGCTGATGAGAGTCCCAACTGGGATGATTGGACTCAAGCTCTCATGTCTTAGTCGTGTGGCTCTAGACTGAGTGATGATGAAGTGGGACCTATTCATCATATGTTTTTGGATGAAATAAATGATGAAGCTAATTTTATTATTGAGGAGTTTCTTGGCATGATGGAATCAAACAGTGACACTGAGCTAGATGAAACTGTGCCAATGGAAGTAGATGAATCTCCTGTTGTTGATCCCGATTCCCTAAGCACTACCCAAGTGAGGTATGTGTGGGAAAGGCCTTTGTAGGATTTGGGAGGCGAAAATTTTGAATCGGAAATAGAGGATACATCAGACATTGATGTGAAAGCTACAACGAAACGTCGTGTACATTGGTGGGATCGCTGGACAAATGAGGAGGATTTAGCTAAAGAGGAGAAGGATGCTGGGTTTGGAGTTGAATCTGAACCACAACAGTTTTTAGAAGATCTCAAGATTGAGCTTAGAGCACTTCTTGAACGCACTGGTGATGCACAACATAGGAAATCCATCATGGAGGAGTTGCAAAAGAGGGCAAAGGTAGATAAGAGTGGTAAGTCTCTAAAGGACCTAGTATTGCTCCTCTATGAAATCATTTTTCTCACTTCTGACTTTTGCCTCGATGATCCAAATACCTTTGCTTCCAGAATTCATAAGATGTTGAAGCTGGGTCTCAACATTTATGATGAGAAAGAGGAGTGCAAGGTTGAAGAACCTACCGTTGTCGTAATCACAGCGGCAAGGGACCTGCTTGCAGGCGACAATGCAGTAGAAGACTATTTTGTGAAAAGAGCCTCTCTTTACCCTAGTGCACAACCTTTAGTAGTTCATTCACAACCTTCTATTGTAAATGCTATGCCTCTCCATGACTTTACGCGATCTGCCCTAGAAGGTACTTCACTGTTTGAAATTCAATCACAACCTTCTTTTGTTACATCGCTACTTGCTAATGTCAATTCACACCCATTGAGTTTTGGTGCCTCTTCTCATATTACGCAACTTGTAGAAACCTCAACGCAGCTAGAAGACTCTTCGACGCATGGGTGTGAGGGTACAAATTTGCAGCCTCCTCAAGTGTATGTGCGGCCTGAACAGGGGGATACACTTTTTGAAAATTTCCCATTTGGTAGTCAATCTCAGCCTTTAACATCACTTCCTCCTGTTGAAATTTCTAATGTGAGACATGTGTAGGAGAGGGTTAGGTCTGATGTGTTAGGTCTGAAGATGAAAAATGTGGAGAACTTTGGACGTGTTGCGCTGACGATGCGAGATGGAGCAGCGGATGTGGTGTGTGATCTAGAGTGTGTCAGGGGCGACATGAGCAGTAGTTGTTTGATGTTGGGCGGTTTTTTCAATTGCTAGATGGAGAATCCGGTGGAGTTCATGCCAGAACAGGGTCTGAAGAAAATAGAAATTGTGAGTCCCTTGTGGAACAAGGATATGAAGAAAATAGAAATTGCGAGTCCCTTGTGGAACAAGGATCTCATTTTTGTGGTGGTTGAACTGTTTGAGGAGCATCTCGTGCTCAGCTTGGAGGATTGGTATGCACCCCACAAGGATGCGGTTATGACACCCAAGAAGAAGGCGATTAAGTTTCCACGTAGGATTCATCTAAGGATTTGCTTGGATGGGGGTTACCATGTATTGGAAGAGAGATGCATTAAATTTGGGTTAGAGAATTCTTGCTCGCCTTTTGCTATAAAGGAGGATCGAGCCATATTTGTGCATGAAGATGTAAGACAAGCTATAGGAATGGCGGATGCACCAAATGTTGGCGAGAGCCATGGTAAGAGTTATCTGCGGTGCTTCGTAATGAACAAGTTGGGAAACACAGGTTACAATGCGTTTGAGATCATGTCAGTGGAAGACGAGAATAGTATAGAAGCAGACAAGGATGATAGATCAGTTTGGAGCATGAAAATGCCAGGGGTCTCATTGGAGTTGTATATGCCTTTTGTTTGCGTGCTTCACCCCAAGTTCCAATTTCATACAGGGGAATATGAGTGGAGTGTGAACATGGAGCAGATAATAGAGGTGCAAGCTCTACGAAACATTAGCATGTCGAGCAAGAAAACCTTGGTGGTTATTAACTTTGATGTGCTTTGGCAGAGACTAATTTGGTGTGTTCATGAACAAATTTTGGCGAAGCTTAAATCTTCGTTGTGGTTGATGTAAATGCCTATAGTGGGGGAGATCTCTGAGCAACAATTTGGTTTTCAAGTGGGAGATTGTTGGGTTTGGTGAAGCCCAAATTGGCAAGATTCTCAAACATTTTAGATAAGGTTTCCTTTTTCGTTTATTAGCAAGTTTCTCTCACCAACTGATTTTTCCATTTATTGGAATGGAGACCATTTTATAAATGTTGTTGTTGTCTTGAATATGTAATGTAACTTAAGAATTAATAAAGAGATTCTCTTGCTATTGAAAGTGGATGTAGGAAAATTTTCTGAACCATTATAAATTTCATGTCTCTTATCTTGTTCTTGATTTTTCCTATTTTTCTTCTATTTCTTTGCTCATTTTAATATTAATAGTTGCAAGTCGAGTGGACGGCTGCCAAGAAGAGACCCGCCTTCTCCAAATTCTTTCAACACCGACACTGGAGTGGAGTGTTGGATTGCCTCCAAGAGCTACCCAAAGTACGACTGCTCTCCCGCCATCTCCTCTGCCACTCCTACCATTCTTACGCTCAACGATTTCACAGATGGCAGAGATAGAGGTGGGGCTTCGAACTGCAAAGAAAAGTATTACAACAACACAGAAAAGGTGGTGGCGCTTTCCACTGGGTGGTTTGACAATAGAAGGAGGTGCTCAAAAATGATTCAGATCTCCGCCAAGGGGAATAGCGTGGTGGTGCCAGTGGTGGACGAGTGCGACTCTAGGAAAGGACGTGATGATGAGCACGGTTATCATCTGCCATGCAGATATAATATTGTGGATGCGTTTGCTGCTATGTGGAATGCGTTAGGTGTTCGCAAAGACCGTCAAGGAGATGATTTATCTGTCAGCTGGTCTATGGTTTAATTCCACTTCAACCCTTATCTATATACAACAGGTGGTGTGAATTTATATTTCCTTATAGGAAAGACGACTGGTTGTTAAGTAATGCATGATAATAAAGCCAACATAACTTCTTTTGGCGTTAACTGAATTTCCTTTTACTGTTTTATCTTTTTGGTTTAAATAAATTCATCGACACTAATTATTAAATAAATGCAATCGACCTAGTACTATTTACTTTAAAAAAAAAAATGGATTCAAAGTGTTATAAAATGAACAACAGTCATGTAAAGATTGTAAAAAACAAAGATTCAAGTATTGTATAACAAAAATAGTCAGGGTTGTTGTCAGAAACAAAATAGCTTCTAGAATTACATAAGCTATCAAACTAACTTTTTTAACAGTCTAAAATAGAGAATATACCGTATAAAACAAAGGAGACTTGTCCAACCATGAATTGAATGTTTTTTTGCAATTGAGAAATTTGTGATATAATTTGCTTGAGCTGCAAATCAGTTTTAAAATTCAGGAGAGAAAGGATAATGTTGAATTTTCAGAGAAACAATTAACTACTATACAAAAAAATAATGTCTTTTATTTCATGATTGTTTTAGAATATATACTATTTTATAAAATTATATGTTTCAAATTTCAGTGTCACAAGTTGTATTTTGAGATATGCAAATTCAATTTAATAAATAAGATTTGATCTATATTGAATGATAATGATTTGACTGATCATACAAGTGAAACACAACATGCTTTTACATTCTCAATATTTGAATTTGTCAAGATAGTGCTTCTAAGAGTTAGCTAGCTCAATAGACAAATAGGTTATGATAGGTCAAACTAGTTCGGTGAGCTAGACTAATTGTAATCAGTAATATAATTTGTCTTTTTCTTTCATGTTCTCGTTGGGCTATGCATATAAGGATTTTTTATGGTGCCAAAAAAAAGTACATTGGAGATGTAAGATTATGATGCGAAAGAAATATATTGTTTATTTTTGTAAATGGAGATTTACTAGAGATAAATATCTAGGAGAATTTCTCTCCTTCATTCTTGTTTTCTCTTTTTTAGAAAGAATCTTTATTCTGATAAAATTTGGCATTTTGTTGTGTTTTTAGATTTTTTTTGTAATGGTAGGTGTGTCAAGTTTAATTTTTAAGGAATATTAGTTAGATTTTATGAATTATGTCATATGTTTAGGTTTGGATCCTCACCTTGCACACGAAGATGGAATATGTTGGATTGGAATTTTAGTGATTGGTCATTCTAAGGAGATTTGGACTCTCATCTTGTCCTATTATCAAATCCTAATTGTGTAACATCATGGAAACAATGAAAGATTAAAAGCACACAATAATGTAATCAAACTCTAATGTAAACTAAAGCTAAATAATAGAGAACAAATGAAAGCTAAAACATAAATAAACTGAACAATCTCACCCAATATCTAAGTAGTTCTATGTATGACCTCGATTTCCCTTCTCCATTTCGCCGTGATGGTATTCTTTCCCTCATATTTCTTTGTGCAAGTATAGTCTATGATAGTGATTTAGCAAAACATCGAAGATTCATATAATAGATATGCTTCCAAAAGTCACAAGATTTCGGGAGGGGTAAAATGATGAAAGAAAGATCAATTTAGTATAGAAAATTAATCATTCGAATGACAGGTCAAGATCGAAAGATAAACAAATGATTGAGATCAAAGGATTAGACATGCATTATGATAATAATGACATGAGTGATAAAAAATAAGAATAGAGATAAAGATTAAATAATGATTTAATCTTCGAGTTTGGTATTCGAAAATAGAAGAATAATGTTTGCATGACAAAGATAAAGATAGATTAAAAGAAATATTTTGTTCAAATGTACACACAAAATTTAATTAATTAAATAAAGATATTTAATTAATAAGCATGGACATGCATACAACTTAGAACTAGATAACTGACTGGTTATGATAGAGAGTTTATTCACGAAAGACACTTAGACATTAATTTAGAAGATAACCGACTGATTCAAATAGATCTCAAGTCAAGTGGAAATGAATACTTAGATAACTTAAACATTTATCTAAATATAAAAGAATGTGTTAAAAATAGACTTTTATGAATTAAATGATTATTTAATTCAAGATTCGACATTTTAAGGATTATTTAAATAAATAATTGAATAAAGAAAAGGTTAAATGAATAATTAAATAATTAAAGTATTTATTTAATTATAGTTGAAAATACAATAAAGGTAAATTAAATAAGAATTTATTTAATTTAAGAAGGATAAAGCTAATTAGTGACGTAATTAAATAAAAAGTGTTTATTTAATTAATTAGGATAGACTAAAGAAAATGTGAATTAATTAAATAATTAAGATTATTTAATTAATAGATGAATTAATGTTAAGGTAGATTAATTAAATAATTAGGTTTATTTAATTAATAGAGAAATGAAGGACTTTAGAGAATAATTAAATAATTAACATTATTTAATCATAACTGTGAAAATACACATTATGAAGAAATTGAAGTTGCAGGCTTAGACCAAATTTCAGTGTCTACATATTGAACATTTGACCCATTATCTCCTCCTAGCTAACCTTATGATTCATTTCCCGCACTAATCCAATTTCATTACCTAATCATATTTTTCTTTATTTTTCATTATTTCTTTAGTCATATCTCATCACCTTAGCATAGTTCATCATATTAACCTATGTGGGTATCTCTTCCCTATGTATCCTTCCCCTATGACTAGTCTATGCTATTCACTATAATAAAATATTTCTTTATCCTATATCTCATTTTCAACCTAGCTAGTCCTATCCATAAAATATATCAAATAGAACCTTTGAAACCTTAACAAGTGCTATCAACTATCTTCTATCCATTCCCTAATAAGATATAGACAATAATCATTTAACCATAACAACGAAGTTCATGACAATTTTGCTAGGCCCTTAGTATAAATAATTTCCAAGAATACTACGATAGCAATGAGAACCCTAGAGACCACTTAGTCAAATTCTTAATAAAAATTACACTTAAAAACACAATAAAAAATTAAAAGTTTCTATTTTAAAAAATATTGAAAACTTATGCTCACACTACAGGATTTGACACCATTTTCGAACGGTCGTTCATCGATCGTTCGACAAATCTCTGTCGGAAGAGCGACGCAATGGCGAAATTTTTTCCGTCGCAAGGCCGATGACAAATTAAACGTCGAAATAACGGCAAAGAATCGTCGGTCGGCAGCATCGTGAAATACGTCAGGATTTTTTCGGAATATTGACGAAAACTTTGTCTATCCACCGACGAACTGCACCAGAAGTTCATTGTCGGTTCGACGAAATGGGCAAGCATTAACGTACATGGAAATTTCGTCGAAATAGCGATGAAATACAAAAGTAGTAGCGTCGAAAGAACACCAAAAGTTCATCGAATATGCGACAAAATAGGCAAGTAGTAGCGTCAGAAGGACACTAGAAGTTCGTTCGAACATTTGACGAAATTGACGGAGAGTAGTGTGGTGGCAACGCCGAAATATCGTCGGAAGGACGACGAAATGGGTAGAGAGTTATGACGAAATCGTCGTCGCAGCTATAGAAACTTCATCGAGGCTTTCTATTGATTTGTCGGTTGTTATCATTGAAATTGCGACGAAGAAGCAAAATTTTAAAAAAATAAAAAATATAATATATTCGTGGAAATGTACCATTGCGGAGACTGACGACTGATCATAGATACAGACTGCATATTGGTTTGATGCTTCAAACGATGCATTTCTTATATTGAAAAGTGCATTACCTTATTGAGCTTCTCTTTGTTTTGAGTATAGTTTAATATTCTCTACTTAACAAGGCCAACCACGGATACAGCTCATTTAGTCTCTTCCGCTTCACATCACTCTCAATTCCCCATACCCAATCATATAACATTAATCATTGATTCATCCATTAATAACATATAACATTCATTCATATTCATCTATTAATAAAATATAACATTCATTAATTAACATATTCACATTCATTCATTAACATATAATAATCATTCTTTTACATTATCAAAAATATGGTTGTCACGATATGATTACAATCACTTTTTTTTGTTTCTTTTTCAAAGCTACATAAAGCTGAAGTGGAGTATCATTTCCTAAATCAATATTTGTCCCCCCTTTAGTTGTTTTGCCCTCCTCGCCAGGATTCTAATGTAACGGTAGTCGCTTCACTAGCTGACGTGGATGCCGCTTCAAGGGGGGATCTGCTGCAACAAGAAAGAAATGTTAAACTGATATGTTTTATTATTATTGTTACAAGTATTTCATTAATTAAAAGAACATTAGAGTGGTTCTCTTTACCTGATGGGTCCACATCATGTTCCTAAACTTTTGTTATAGAATCATGCTCAACATGTTGAACACCCTCTAAATCCTGATCTGCAGTTGAAACATGAAAGGTTACATTAATTAATACACCAATTGAAATTAAATATGTTTAAGAGAACATGAGGGTGGTCCTCTTTACCCGATGGGGCCACATCATGTTCCTGATCTTCTCTAGCCTGATCATGCTCAACACATTGATCATGCTCTATATGCTCTAAAGTTGAAGCACGAAAGGTTACATTAATTAATACACCAATTGCAGGTTAAATATGTTTAAAAGCAACTTTAGAGTGGTCTTCTTTACCCCATGGGCCACATCATATTCTTGATCTTCTCTTAGCCCGACCATGCTCAAAATGTTGATCACACTCTACATGCTCTAAATTACTAGGATGCACACCATGACCTCCATCTGTAGGTTGTGCTCCACCCTCACCAGGCTGCATTCCAATGTCATGTGCAGTATTATCATTGCTTGAATGTTTAAAACAAATAGGCATGTATTTACTTTATGGTGGAAATTAGCATTGAATAGATTGCACAAGTATCTAATTTTAATAAACTTTA
>VDFB02173227.1:0-29236 GCA_007258455.2 Sequoia sempervirens | reverse complement strand
AGAATGGGACAACAACATGTGCTATAGTTCCTGATGAATTTCTCATTTGCAAGGAATACACAATCATCATGGGGTAGTAAAGTGGCTTGATTACATCCTGGTTACATCATGCTATGTGTGAAGGATTTTGAGGTTAAACCATTGATGACATTGTTTTTAGGAACACACTACTTTGGCACAAAAATGCATCATATAGTTGTGGTTACCGAGTACTCTTCAACCACATCAAATCCAAATTGGATTCATTCAATTTCAGACTTAAATTGGCTCAGAACAAAGTCTACATGCTTCAATATGAGTTTAAAGAGAGAAAACTACTAATAAAATATAAAGACACCCATAAAATTCTTTTCTTGATTATTTAACTCAGCAAAATCAATAATAGTTAGGGTACAAGGACTACTTTGCAAAGGTCACTTAAAAATAGTATAATCAAAGTACAAAATGTCTTGAAGAACTATTTTGTGTATGCTTCAATATGATTTTAAAGAGAGAAAACTACCAATAAACTATAAAGCCAGCCACAAACTTCTTATCTTGATTATTTAACTTAGCAAAATAAATAGTAATTAGGGTACAAGGACTTTTTTGCAAAGGTCACTTAAAGATAGTATAATCAAAGTACAAAATGTCCTGAAGAACTATTCTTTGTATGCTCAAGTATTGTTGCATGTCATAGCTTGCGTACAAATAGAAAAATAAGCCATAAATGTAAAACAAGGTTGTGCTTCAACCATCCCCATAGTACCATTTATACAAATACATTCAAATAATGAAAGAAAAAATAATATTACATCCTAAGATCACAGTGATATTAAGAAATGGAAAGAAAAATGAATATTTGAGTCTCTAGTCAAGCAATCAAATTAATTTAAGAAACCAAGCAATTTTGTTTACTTTTGCTGAAAGATAATAAAGATGATAGATTGTGAATTTCTACCATCACTAACTTGAAATTGAAAGGCTAATATGAGGTTTTGTCATCTTTTCAAAAAGTCTTCTATGAGCCAAAAGGGTTACCACCAAGAAGAGAGGTGGAGCATGAGATCCAACCCCTACCTGAATCACTTTTACCAAACATTCGATTGTATTGGTAATCTCTTTTAGAAAGCAATGAGATCAAGAAACAACTTTAGGATATGCTTGAACAAGGGGTTAAATACCCTAGTACTCCACCTTGTAGTTCATCTATTGTGATGATAGAAAAGAAATATGGTTCTTGGAGGCTTTGTATTGACTACCAAGAACTAAAATCACCATTAAAAATATATTTCCTCTTCCAAGGATAGACTAATTATTATACCAACTCTAACGTGCAAAATAGTTTACTAAGTTGGATCTTAAATTAAGTTATCATCAGGTGCACATGAAAAATAAGATACATGGAAGGCTATATTTAAAACTAAGCAAGGACTTTATTAATTGTTAGTTCTCCCTTCTGATTTGTGTAATGCACCAACTCCTTTTATGAGACTTATAAATGATTTTCTAAGGGATATCATAGATAGTCGTGTGATTGTATGTCTAGATGATATCCTAATTTCCAATGCTATATGGGAAGAACATCTCATCCACATAAAAAGAGTCTTGCAAAAAATAAAAAAGTAGCCACCATGTAATATGAAAAAATGTGAAAAAAGAATTGTCAATTTCTGTAATTCACCAACTACTTTTATGACACTTACATAGATAGATGTGTCATTTTTTATCAAGATGAGATTCTAGTTTTTAGTTGCAACCAAAGGTATTGTCGTGGATAAAATATAAAGCCAATGGTCTTTGCTAAACACTTAGCAACCATAGATTATGCAGATCAAATGACCACCACAATTTTATAAGGTTTTGAGAGTGTTTTTAGAATGGAGAATAGTGTGACTGGCTACATTGAACAACATAGCAAAGGTGGGGCTTGGTTTGAAGTGGTGCCAACTTGGTAACCTCATACTTAATGCATGATTTGGGTCAAAGAACCATTAGTCTTTTATAACATCCAACTATAATTCTTTTAGTTTTTGGTCAAGAACCCCCAAATCTCTTCTTTTCTTCAAGACTATATACTTGTATGGTTGAGGAAGAGACTAATAAGCTGCTCTCCCCCTTCCATTCTCATAACATGTGTTAATCATGTCTAGTTGTATTAAATATTCAAGGGCAAGGACTTTTGGTGTAACATATTTAGAGAATCCACACAATTATTGGATCACAACATTCTATTGTGTGACACATTTTAGGTTGCAAGTGTAGATACAAGTGGTAATATTGATGTAAAATCATATATATTAAGAGGGATCGGTATCTAAATTTTTTTATTGGAAAAAAATATGCGAACTATTAATGCATATGCTCTTCTAGTAATGGGGTGAAGTCAAATCTCAAAGGGTTTCCATTTTGTATTCTCTACAACATTTTTAGCACTGCCAAATGTGCAGGACCTACTATTAAGTCATTATCATGTCCTAGAAACCATGCTACCATACTACAAACATGCATTCCAGCCTCCCTGTTGAATTGTGCTAACTCCATTTGATTATGTTCAAGTTGTCTACTAGGCCTATTAACATCTAGGTTTTTCATGAATACAACATGGTCCTTAATTTGATCCCAATATTGGCATAACCGGTTCCAAGGGAAATTCCTAGCATTTTCCTCATATTCCATGTAGATATCATAAAAAAAATCATTAGTCTCCCATTTCCCTCTTATTTTTCTTGTTGAGGGTTCATGGTACATAGAACATGTGACAACAATCTCATAACATAGGTGAACAATGAGAACTAAGTGCCTAGGAAGAGAGGAGGTCCAAATAATATCAACACATTTATTTGTGATTTATGCACCTTAAATCATCAAATTTCTTGTCTCTTCAGTGAAATGTTGCTTCCTTTTAGTGACTAGGGTTGGTTTTGGAGAGAATGGAATCACAAACTAAGTTTGCATCATATTGTACCTTATCACTTATAGTATGTGAAAAGACACTAGGAGAAGATTATTTTGTTACCAGGTGATCAGGATGCATCATCGTGAATGAAGAATATGGCTGATTCAATGCCTCAACATCCAAACTTCTGCTAGTCGATGGTAGCTCTATTAGACCATTACCCCTTATAAATTTTCTTGACGTTCCTTGGGTTCTTGCTACCATTCCACCACATTTATCTCTTGATGCTTTAGTTCTACTTTTTCCACTAGTGGTTTGTTTGGGTTTGAAAAGTCGTTTCCTTGCTATTACCTTATGAATGTATTCAATGCTTCTTCTTCGAATGCTTTGCATTTAATAATCTCATTTGGATTCTTATTTCTTTAGTAAATTATTTATACTTGAAACTGCACTAGAACATAAGTGAAAATATGTTTTTGTTGTTGTTTAAATGTGGTGGTGGTGGAAAGTAGTAGTAGACTGATGCCTTGATCAGTTGGATAAATAAGTGAAGCATCAATCCTCACATACAAACACATGTGCAAGATAGAATATAGGAACTAGAAATGCATTCATCAATCATAATCTAGGGTCAATGATTGAACAAAAATATTCATTTATATAACCAAAATAATACATAGAAAATCATACTTTAGTAATCCATGAATAAACAAAGTGAGCCCATATATTGCATTAGAAAGATTAGAATGAAATATACTTCGATAATTTTTTACAATTATTGCATGCATCAAATAACTAATACACCACCAAGCAAGAAAATATTGGCTTAGGAACAAGCATGACATACCAATGCCCTAAATTCATCTAGACACACATGAAGACACCTGTGTTATGAAGAGACTCTACAAATTTTCATCTTCCCTTGACCTATAGCATATGTTGACATGAAGAAACTAGGCTTGTTCTACATTAGTTGATGCCCTAGAACATGTGTGATCAAAATGGAGAACAACTCTACAATAAGGCATAGCCCAAAACCAACCAACCCCTGTAGTATAACAAAGTTATACATATATACGATTGAGAAGACAACTACTTGGTGGAAAGGTGCCTCTCAACAACATTATACGGTTGAGAAGAAAGCTGATCAGAATAAGAGTTTTTTTGAAGTGGTTGCTTCTGAATCATTGGGTTTTGGGACACCCCCTCCTATCGTCTCAACTGGCAGGGATGCTAGGGCTTCCCCTATTGAGTCTAATTCTACCACTTCAGGTGATTGTGCTTCGGCTTCCCTTTCTGGCAATTCTTCTTTGAAGTCTTTATATGTGCAAAGGAATCAAGATGAATCTCCAAATTCACTAGCTCCTGGCTTTCATACTCATGAAAGTAGCGAGCTGGTTTGGCATGGTAAAGCGGCGCAAGTGGAAGAAGGTTGGATCATAGTTAAAGGAAAAAAAGTTAAATCCTCAAAGCCTTCTTTCGACATGATTCTCTGCTCCCACAAGAAAAGTGTAAATTGTAAATCTTGATTGGTCTCATTTAGAACATACTCCTTTTACGGTCGCCATCGCCTCTTTTTCCATACTTCTTTTTGGAGAGCATATGGTTCCGATCCTTCAAAATCTATTTTTCCTTTATCAAAACAAAGTTATATATGCCACTACAGTAGCTCTATTAAGAGATCAATCCAAGTAGATACATTGAACACCAAAGATTTGAGTAATACTAATCCAAAATAAAATTCATTGGAAAGAATTATATGATAAACACAACCACAAAGTGGAATCCCTAAATAGTTGATTCACAAAATAGAAAAAAAAATTCCCTCATGAATAAGTTCAGTGCTGGACCTGTACACCATACTTCCTAATTTTGATCTGAATAACATTGGCAATCAGGAAGTGGAACGTTATAATGAAGGCCACATGAGCAAAGATAAATCCATATAACTAGTTGGCATTTAATCTTCCTCTGCAACCACCACAATGCAAGCAGTATAATTATAAGGAATGGGCTTACCCTACCACCTACCATATATGGTATAGTAAACCAAATGAGTTCCTTTGACCACTGCCATTAAGGAGCATATTGAAGCCACCCGCCAATTGAAAGGGCCACTTAGGCATTTAAAATCCCTACTACCTTTTGAAACCATCTGCACGAGAGTTTCAATTTTACATAGGTAATTTTGAAAATGCAATGTGTAAAATATCTGAGTTAAAACCATAAGTTTATTATTTTTAAATCAAAGGAATTTGTTAGATTGCGTTGAGTGATGGTATGAATTAACAACCAGAAAAGGAAATGCACACATGGCCAAGAAGTCGATGATATGTTATGCTGAAGAATGGCGGAGTGATACAAAGATGATGGTCCCACCTGAAGCGTACGTGTCACATAACTACCGCCACACGTCTTAGGAACCACCATGTTCTTCAAACAAGTGCCACATGAAACTTTTCAATAGGCCACTATAAGAAGCACATTGCCATATAGGTAGAATATTGGGTCTGCCATTGCCATTTGGTGACGAGTGGAAAACCATCATACAAATTTAAGTGTGCATGAGATGGAGAACTAAAGATAGTAACAACATAGGCTCTAGTTGGGGATGAGGATCACTTGTTGACACTACAAGAATCCATGAACTCTAGGTGGCAGATCAAAAAATAAAAGGAGTGGGGAATGACCACAGTAAAACAAAAAAAATGCATACAAATGTATACACATGAATAAAACATAGATACACAATGACAAAAAAAAGAAGGGAAAGTTGCATACAACATAGACATATACTAGAGAGAAACTACATAAATTGTTCCATTATAGAAAATTAATGCAAGAAAAGGCTTGCATGCCAACTCATGGCCTGTGCCCACAAGGAAAATTGATCCATAAACTTCCCTCTATCAAAGATTTTTTTTTCAAATGAATTGCACATGAATAGACTAGTAATGTGATCCAAGACTAGCTATAAAATAGGGTAGATCATATGATCCTACAATAACACATGAGAATAACTATAACTATACAACCCCATGGAATGGAATACAGAGTCACTCCAATCTTTTATTATTAATTTCACCTCGATTTATACGCTGAATAACTAAAGCAATATATCCATTATATTTAAACTAAATAAACAAAGTAAGGCTCATAGACATTGCACCTGAAATCTTAGGTCCACAATACATTGAGGAACTGCATCTCCATAGAGTCACACCAAAAACAGCAGAGAAAAGAGGTTATCAAGCGATAAATCCGTCACTATTATCGGATCCTTCGGTCCGCACGCATGAAGTCTGGCGTAGTACAGACCTTGAGCATAGCTCGTGCCGAACCGTTTCATCCTCTTCTACCTGCCAACAAGTGTTACTTTACTATAATTGAACATTCTGTAATGCGCTTGAATTCACGCCATGCCTTCCAGGATTGCAGTCCTTTTCAGATGCATCATGTTCTGATTACCTTATGGAAGTTCAACTGATTTAGGTCACGTCTTGACCCTCTCCATGCAAACTTTGATTTACTGTCGGTTTCTGGCGGTGTTACCTAAAATTGTAAATCCCCAACACCGCCCTGTTTCCAACTACCGTATCCAATTAAGTGATTCATCAATTTGCTCTTATTACAAAATAATGTATCTCTGCCAAAAGCGATTGAAAATACTTGATTTAGCATTTTGTGTAAATTGTTGGTTTGTTTTCTAGAAACCATTTATAAGGAAAGTATTTTAAGGGATATTTTCAACTCTATAGTTCTCATGACAAGGTTCGCTGCCTAGACTAATAATACCAATATTTGGTGACCATTAAAGGCGATTCAAGATCTTATTGTTATAAGAGCTTGTATCCCAAAGTATTTAAACTCAAGTTTATCAAATCAATGTCTAACTTTATGTCTTAGAGTAAAGAAAAGGTCTTATTCACTCTTTATGTAATATCATAAAGTTCATTCTTGTAAGATTGATTGCTACAATGATTTACACATCTTTTAAAAAGAGTTAATAATCAAATTAACTATCAAGACTATTCAAGCCATATACAACAAATTCATACTTGATCAAAACACTACAAAGAACATATACACTACTGTATCACTGCATCCATTATAACAATACAAGGTTACATCTAAGGACTTCAGTAAATACTAACAGTTACCATTAAATTATATCATGTCACTGATACATTTATACTTTACAGATCATTATATTAGTCAATTGCCTATTGTTAAGAAAATACAATGGGAAAAAAAGGAATAGTACAATATTCAAATTAAGGGTATGTCATGGACAACATATTACAATGGTAGATCATACATGATTTTTGAACCTGGGACTGGTATTAATGATGGGTTTTAATGGTAGCATCAAGGGTTCCATGAAAGACATAAGGTATACAGTGCTTGCAACAAATTGAAGAACAACAAAGTAGAGTAGATATTCAAAGGGAAATCATGAGATGCAAAGTTGCAAGGAGAATTCCAATGGTGTTTCTTGTCTTCATGAGGAGATCATGCCATGCATTTTACACATAGATGGATGCAATAGTTTCCTAGACCTTTCTAGAGTGTTGGTAAGCTCACTTGATATGGATTACTTGAATGATGGAGTTAAATGTATATCACAACTTAAAGATGCGTAAGAATGAAAAATGGTAAAATATACATAAGGAGACAAGTCTGTGAAGTGAAATAATAGTCCAGTCAAAGTGTAATTTTTATGATGATACAAAAGACTAGAATCCACATTCATGTCTTATGTCTTGTGGAAGGATTTGTGGATGCAGTGATAGGGTTCAACAATAAAGGGTTTATAAAGATTCCACGATGAAAATTAAATGCACAGAGAGAAAGGACTGTCATAATAGAGGCAGAGTACAATGGAATTTCCTTATCAAGACACCATGAATAGGCAGTAAGCTACAACAAGAGTGAGTATTATACATGTTAAGGCTGCATTCAAAAGATAGTTGGTAAAGAGCATGAATAGGAGATCATTCACATATTAACACACAAATATCCAACTAAGCTATTGAAATTAAACTATTGATACCTCATTCTCCATCCAAATTACAAAATCGGTCCACTTTTTGCTTTGTAACATTTCCTTTTCAAATTGCTTTGGATGGCGGCCATATTTCTCCTCCTGTCAAAACATGGCACATGGACTAGTTAAACTAATTAATATGCAATCATTTAATTTTTCCTAGGAAATAAAAAAAATACCATTTAACATATTAAATATACTTACAAATGTACAAATCAAGGCCTATAAAATTTTGTGGCCACTATGATGTGTGGCACGAAGTTTGTTAAGCCTGACCTTGGAGGCCTTGTTCTGAAACATATACTAATTCAACTTAACTATGCACAAATAAAATTTAAAAATCGTTTAATAAATTTGATATAATCTTATGAGAAAATTCAAAGAATTGTGTACTCTCCTCACCAAACTTCCTTCGTGCATCAGACTTCTCATATGCTTTTACAAGATCTTTCCATAATTTCACACTTACATCAATTGGCCTTTTTTTGAGCCTTAGCTCAAGAGGTATTTTCTTATCTTCTTTGTTTGGTTGCACCAAAATCTCTTGCAATTTTAAGACATTCGTAGCTTTAACTTCTTTACAAACCAACCTGTGCCAAATTCAGTCTCCATGTCATGGATAACTACTTTTTGTAGGTGCATGGGTATCTTTGAGAATGGAAAATGTAGATGGTCTTTGAACCATTGAAGGCATGATTCCTTAAACCTATTCACAAATGTTTTTCTAGCATCTTTCATTCAAAATTCCCTTGAAACCACATCATATTCTATCTTGGCATTGTAGCTACCAATGTAAGATGCAAAACATGGTGTGGCGGAAGAAGTCTATGTCCTAGGAGTGGCTGGGACATTGGAAGTCTCTGCTCCCTGTTCCACATTATTAGAGTTTATTGTTATTGATTTCCTCTTGGATCTTTTGCTCGATCCAGGACTGGTTGGGGAATCAATTGATTCTCTTTGACATGGTTGACTTTGCAATATTTGAGGGGCTTTACTATATCATTTTTCTATGTATCTAGCAAGCATTATCAAGTTCACACCATCCAATTTGTTCACTACCTCTACCCCCAATATGGAAGCCAATTCCTCTTTATATTTGTCAGTCTCATGCCCCTATATATATATTTTTTAAATTCAATTTCTTCTTTTAAATTTAGAAATAAAAAACTAAAAATCAAATAAACAATGGAGACATTTAAAAATCTATAAATTGACAATGAATTACCTCATTGTGGCTAGAGTTTGCTCCCTTTGCTCCCTTCCCTCTATTGCTTGACATTTTGAGGTGACCTAGGGAAAATTATTTTCATCCAGTTTGTGGAGGAAAACAAAGTATGCACTGCCAAGTATGAAACAATTGCCTATGAATCAATGCGAAGGCAATCAAATCCATCGATAATGAGGTTTTACACAGTTCAATGATGCCCTAATTTATATCAAATCCAATTGAAATAAAAAAGACACATAAATTGATCATTCAAAATGAAACCCTAACTCACTTGTGATGCCCTAATTTATATCATAGTTTGAATATACATAGTGAATTCAATAATGACCATGTCGAAAGCCCTACTTGGTACCAAATCATAAATGGAAAACCATTCAAAACCCACAAAAAAGGAAATGGAACAAGCTCGAATTTATAATTTCAATAAAAAACACAAGACGCACCTTGAATCACCATTCAAAAAATAAATCTATTGAAACATTCATTGCACATGATAGTGAAATGGCAGGGAATTCATACATTGATTTGGGAAATCGAGAGTGAAGCACACAGGTTGCACCCAATGAAAACCCTAGGCTGATGATGAAAGGAATCCACACACAATACATGCAAACCCTAGTCTTCAATTCATCAAAATACTCAAAAGTTCTTCAAAATGCAAGTTCCCAAGATGTCACATACAAAATGATGCTCAAAAGGTCTTAAATCACAAACTAAATCAAATTTCTCATCTACTTGCTTGTAGTCGATCCCTTAGAGGGCACCCTCCTCTCTTCTCTTCCTTCAGGCAGCGTTTTCCCCTTTTTTCTCCTCTCATCTTTTCCTACACACAAAAAGTTATTATTATTATTTTTTTGTTTATAAGCCGACGCTATAGTCAGTGTACTTAACTCCGACTTTAGCGCTAAATTTTATCCTTAAATGTAATTGTTTTGGGGTGCAAAAGGCGGCACAAAGTGCACCTAATTTAGTGCCTAGTAGTGCAAAATGATGTATTTTGCTTGGAAGTGGGTCTTTATTTGAAGCTAACTTTTAAATGAAGATATTTTTTATTATTTTTTGGAATAAAATAAATATTTTTGTTTAAAGTTTACCTTCAAGAAGAGACATTTACTTATTATTTTATCTAATATAATAATATTAAATAATTTTCACTAATTAATTTTTTTTATTTTAAGTAGGATGCATGATATAGAAATAGATAATGATTGTATTTTTGAATAGAGAGAAATTTGTACTAGTAGAAATGACAACCCAATTTTCATAGAGGTTCAAAGGCTTGACATTAAGGGTGGAGGTAGTTTGCATGTTCACCTTCAATATTTATGTTAGATTAATAAAATTATATTTTTTCTTCGATTAGTTTTATTTTTTCTAAAAACTCAATTACCTTGAACTCTAAACCCTAAAATCTAAATGATAGACATGAAAAATATCAAACCCTAAAATATAAACTCTATACCCCAACTATTTACCACATGAAAAATTTTGAGCTAATTTTTTGAATATGCATAATTATTTTTACCTTTTATGTATCAATATAGGTTTTGTCATCTCAATTTATATCAAGAAAAATAGAAAATGGAGTCCAAATCCAATCCATAAAAAAATTACAAGTCAAAATTTTATCATGGTTCCAAGGGAGCAATCATGGTTCCCTATTTTATCTATTCCTTATCCCATGTCAATTTTGTGGGTGCAAAACTAATAGAGGTTAGATTTGTGAACTTAGAAATGACCCCTAAACTTTTAAATTTAAATTTAAATGGGCCCATGTTCACCCTATACAAATAGATGAGTCATCTAAAGTGTCAAATATTTCAAATTGCATGTTATAGATTTGTATAAAATGACAAACCCTAATTCATTACTATCATATTAGATATAGGGATTATTGGGGAATTATGAAAAATCATCTATGAGAACTAAATCATTATCATTTGACATTGACATTGCATCAACATCCTATGTGTATTGCATGCTTCCCTGTTGTCTTCAATCATTTATTTGTATCATTAAATTAGTAATAGGAGTTTAACTAAAGGATAAATATCCTAGCCCAACAAAATCCTCAATAATGTCTATCGACATGACCCCTCTTAGACATAGGTTGTAGACATTGAGATAATAAATTATAAACATATAGTTCAGTGAAGACTAGATCTATTGTTAAGGTTTAGTTCTATGTGTAGGTTCATATTTTTATGCACTAGGATCAATTCCATATCCATGGAAGTGTATTGGAATGAAGCATCATGAATTTTATAGTTTTGAGATAGTTTTTTATAGTCCTAGTTATTGTTGCACTAATAAATCACTTAGCAATGTCTAGCATAGTCATATCTTCATTGAACCTAGAGCTACATACCATTATTTTTATTGTTTAATTTTGAGCATTTATTTTACTGGTGTTATTACTCTGAACTCTTTATCTTGGGCAAGTTACATTATTTATTCATTTTGATTTAATTAATTTACTTGGGATATTTATGTGAGGCATGTTATTTTTCCTTACATAAATTCATGAACCAAACATTCTTAAACACACTTAGGTTTCATCCTTAGAGTTTATCCTTCTACATTAAGGTTATAAATCTAACATTTTTTAAGTAGATATGATTCATTTTATACTTTATTAGGGCTTGGATGCACCCCTTATCTATGTTTCATTGCTATTATCTTGATTAGGGTTTGGGATTTTTTTGTGTAATCTCTTTGATCCCACTAATCCACCCTTATTTAATGTATTATTGATAGATAATTCATCATGTATTAACATATATATTTGTCTATTTCCTTTATCCATGCATATATTACATATTTTGACATGTTTTTACACTTTGTTAGATCTCATAATTCCATCCTAAAGTAGGTTTCAATCAATAATAAGGAATCCAATTGCTCTATTTTTCAAAGAGAAAATATTTACGGTATTAATGAATTTGTGGTAGAAGTGTAAGGTAGAGAACCAACTAAAATTATTAGTAATAGGTTTTCTTTCATCTAGGATAACAAGGGACCATGGAAGGGATGTTTAGCTAAAATTATTAGTAATAGGTTTTATTTGTAGTCAGCTTGTAAATGAATGCCTTTTTTATGTGAATTTGTAGTCATCTTGTAATCAAACGATTTGAGCTCTAGTTGTCAAGATTCCACATGTAAACTTTTTGTGAAGAGAAAAATGTTGCAATGTCCTATTTTTTTTTCATAGTGCATATTAATGAAAAGCGAGTGTATTAACAAGATAATTTCAACAATATTCTCTTGGTGCATAGTTGTTATGTGACTATTATCATTGTTTTGTATTACAGGATCCAGAGGAGGCCATGCAGAGAGGATGTGGATGGTGTAGAACTACTAACTCACATAGAGTAAAGTGGGTGGAAATAGATATGACATCAAAATTTGTAGATACAATAGAGGATTGTGTCATATCAAATGAGGACACAATGGATGAAGCAAGATATCAGGTACTCAAATTTTGACTTAACTTAGGAAAAAATGATCTGATGGAATTTTGTGATGCAGCACCATCTTTTTTCACAGTATTATTAAAATTTATAATGTATTATCCAATCTTGACATAAATTAATGCATGTTGTTGATAATTTTAGATGGAGATTGGAGCAAATGCAGAGCCTAAGCATTCAACTAGCAAAAGAACAAGATATGTATGTGGACGTGGACCTAAAACTGTTAAATCATGTAGAGGACAGTGGGTGGAAGAGGATATGACAATGGATCATGTAGACACAACAAATGATTGCACTGAACAAGAGGTTGGTCAGGACTATAGTACATGGGATAAAAACCTTGAGAAAATTGTTGTTTGTGGATGTTTTGTATGTTGTGGAAAGAAACAATTCAAACAAATGATTGTACAAAGGCATTACATATATGATGAGCTTCCAGTCAGGAGCATGCCTCCTACAATTGATTCAAATCCAATAGGAATTGTGGTAAGGAATTTTCCAATTTGATATAAATAACATGTATACTTCATTTAAACATGGTTTTGTATTATTTAAATAACTAATTTTTTTCTTAATGGATACTTGCAGGATAAAGTTCTTGGTTTAAAGTTTCCTGGATCACCGACTTCCAACCTAGAGGGCAATGATCATTTATCAAATGAACATCTAACAAAAATGTGTGCCAATATACCAACTCGGAAGATGAGGAATTGATGAAAGCAAGTAACAGAACAAGAACCGGTTTAAAGATGCATAATTTGCTTAAAGAAAAGGGGAAGGTGGACTACATACCCTATGAGAATGAATGTGATGTAGATGATGACTTTCCCCTAAGTTTGAGATCAATTTACAAAGACATTTGATCATCGACTATATTGTGCTTGGCCTAGTGATCAACAACTACCTAGAGTGTACAATGTGTTTCAATTTTGGGGATACAACTACATGATATGACCCTCCAATATTCATGGACCGAATCTAGGCCTCTTTATTTTTTAAAATGTACATGTGGGATCTAAACATAGAAACAATTCAAAACAAACCACTAGGAGATTAATGCCATATTATGGTCTATCATATTATAGTGGTGAATGGAGAAGGCTAGCAGGATATAAGCCTATCATGTCAGCATATGGTCTAAATTCAAATATGTATACACATTGTCTCCAATTGGAAAGTGAAAAAGAAATGAATAGAGGTCATCTTATGTATATAGATGGACGTTCATACACACACAAAAATATTGTAGGATTTATAAATAGTAGTAAGGGAAGGGACCCTACTATAAGACCAAATTGTTGATTTTTTGAGGTTATAAATGATAAAGATGGAGATATGGAAAGAGAGGTTGATAGATTGATAATGGTTGAGGCTATTATGGACCTTACCATTGGGGATGAGTTATTGATTGATTACCCCTTCTTAAAACACACTCCTGCATGAAAGAAGAGGGAAGAACAAGGTCTCCCTAAGGATGTTCTTAAGGGCAGAAAACCAAAGAATAATAAATGAATGTGGACTGATGTTTTATAAACTATGTTGTCAAAATTGTGTTTTATTTAAATTATTGTATGAAAAAGGTAGTCTATTAAATAATGTTCCATTATTCAATTGATGTATATATGTTCATACAATTTATATTTTTATTTTTTAAGCCATATTTGATTATATTTCTTTGAAATTGATACATTTATGTTTTATCCAATTTTTTCCAAACATTAAATAATGCTTGCATTTGTTGATAAGTAGAAGATGTTAATGAAACACATAGTAATACCCAAAATCCAACTGGGTTATTAAGATTTGGATGGGATGATCCAAACCATCCTTTAAACAATACCAAGGTGAAAAGAGCAAGATTGAAGAGAATACTACTAGTGGAGAAATTTGAAGAGCTAATGAGATCCACATACACTGATGACAAGCCACCTAGCCTTAATGATGATGATCATGATAGTAAAAATGAAGTGCATGAAGTATTGAATGAAATGCTTACAAGTTTCTTTGGGGATGGAAATAATGATGACAATAATGATCATATGGTTGATGATAACTGTATACGCATAAAAATGGTCATGTCTATAATCCTGGCAATTAATTAAATATTTATTATTTAATTATTTTTTCTAAAAATCCTCTACAAATGATTAAATTTAATTAATTTAATTATATTGTTCATTCATCTTATTCTTCTTTCGTAATTAAATAAATTTCATTTTATTTAATTACTTTCATATGTCCATTTCTTAATTAATTAAATAAATATATTCTTTATTTATTTCAAATTAATTATCATTGTTTGAATCAAAACAAAATCTCGACTTAAATTAAGTTTGTGTTATTGTTTCTTCATTTCTTATGTCTTCTTCTAATTATTTCAAATATTTCATTTAATTAATTTATAAAGGATTTAATTAAATAAATCTATTTAATTAAAGGATCTTATGTTTCTTTCTAAAATCACAACTAGATATTTTATTTAATTGTGAAATCTTCTCATGCTTTTCTTTCATATATCATAATTAAATATTTTGTATTTATACATATGATACTCCCGCTCAAAAACTCAATTGTAAAGCTTCTTCTTAATACTAAATTTCTTTCCTGCCAAAGCTTTAATCAAATATTTCAGAATCTTTTAATTACAGCAAGTCAATGTCATCCACAAATAAAGCAATTGAATTTTAATTCATTATTTAACAACTTTGTAAATCTTTTCTTTTTATTTTTTTAAAGAAAGATGATTTCTTATCTTCTACTTTTCATCTTTCATAAAAATAAAACTTTGTTTCTGCCTTCTCTGCTCACCCATTCTTAGCCATTCGATCTGCCAGGAATTATCACAACCGTTAATCAAGACAGCCAATCAGAATCCTTCGAAAAACTCTATAAATACCTGTGTGAATCTAAGCATTGATAATAGGCAATTAATTAGAGTTCATTGCATTTAATTCATTTAGCATTCTAATATCATAGCATCATGTTTATTTCAATCATCTTAGTCTTATTCCATATCATGGCTTAATCTTGCATCATGCATCATGTTTAAATCTCGTTCTTTAGGAAGACAGTTTGTTGAGCCTAGCACATAAATCTGAGAGCAAAAGCTGGAATCAACAAAAAACACTGAAGATAGAGGACAATAGGACGACAATCGAAGCAGAATATTGAGTTTGCATTTACTTACCTTATATTTTTTTTTTGATATAATGTCTTATTGGTGTGCTTGAATAGTATTTATTTATTTCATTATCACGTATATATTTTCGATCACACATTTTTGGCGCCCACCGTGGGGCCTATGCCCCCATTTTAGACTTTTTTCTTGCAGGTTTTCTTGCAGGTTTTTCTTGTAGGTTTTCTGACATTCGGCAGCGCGTCTGGGAGATTCAAAAATTTTCCATTTTGTAGGTACTTTAGTGCATATGAAGACTGTTTCGGTGCATACGTGAATTTATGAAGAGCATTTAGGGAACAAAATGACGTATATGGGGATTTCTGAAGAGCATTTAGGAGTTTAATTAGCACATAAAGGTTATGTTCCTATGCATTTGGTCTCTGTTCTTGCGCATTTAGGTTCTGTTCTTGAGCATCTAGGTTATGTTCTTGCGCATTTGAGTTCTGTTCTTGCGCATCTGGGTTATTTTCTCATGCATATGAGTTATTTTTCTACGCATTTATTGTCTGTTTCGACACATCTGGGTTGTAACAGAGATTCTGAGTCTGACGCCTTCCGCAGAAAGAATTTCTTTCTTTTACTTGTTGGTTTTTAAAATGAATCAATCTAGGGTAGCCACCACATCTTTATCATGCAGTTAAAATGAACCCCATGTCTGTTGTGAAGCAAAATTTTCACTTAGATTAAATCATTTTTTGATTTTGGTGCATCTAAAATGAATCTGTCTACTCTTTTTTACTGTGTTTGAAAGTGGTAGGTGACTATGCTCTCACCCTGTGCAAACTAGGTGATCAGAAAAGCCAGACCCACTTTTTCCTGTGTAACCCTGACTTGATAATCAAAGTATCCTCTCCCCTTGCGCACTTGTGTGATCCTGGGTGTAAGAGAAATGGTTATTGACTCTAGAAATTGGGCCTACCTGGGGATTTCATCACCTCAATGCGACTCAAACCTACAATGGAGCTAAGGCCAAGCTACCCTCAACCGGTATATAAATGTAAACCTTAAGGGAAAACCTAAGGTTGCTTGTGCGGATGTGTCATACGGACGGAGTTGTACTCCCTTAAACCCTGTTGAGCTTAACCTCTTCAGGCTGGAGTGCCACCTTAATGGTGATTAATCTCTTGCCCCATGTATGGCCACTCGAACAGGGGTCCTGAATTAAAAACCATTGTTTAGAAAGCCAAAAACCTTCTATCTGCTAGTCTAGCACCAGTCGGTGTGAAGCCTTCCACACTTTCGCAGTCTTTAATAGAGGTGATCAATCTGCCATGGGAGTTTCATGGGGGTTAGAAGCTTGGTTGGCCTGAGAAGAGAGTGCACTGTAAGGGGGAGCCCGTGCAGCCAAGCTTCTGAATTCACACGCTACTGATATGCGGTTGGGGAAACCCACATGGAATCTAGCGGATATTGTCTTGGCCTAACTTAAGTTGTGCTTGTCTTATTCTGTGCTTGGTTACGTTCAACTTAAATCAGACTGTTTGTTGTGTTTTTCAAGAACATTAATTCAGATAAAGGATCATCCAAAACGAACATGAAAAACATCAGCTAAAAATTTTCAAAACTGGTCAAAAAACTGTCTTTGGAAAACTGTTTTAGCGCATCTAGGAAAAACTGTAGTGCATATACAATCTATTCTAGCGCATCCACTGCCTGGTTCAATGCATCTGAGTCATTTTTCAGCACATTTAGGGACTATTTTAGCGCATCTTCTTCTTGGTTTAGTGCATCTAAGGTCTATTTCTGTGCATTCAAGGTATTCTGCAGCACATTTGACTCTTTCTCCAGCGCATATACCTCTTTCTGCAGCGCATTTAGGGAACAAAATAGTGCTTTTGGTTGAATGTCAATTTTTTTTTTACACAGACCCAAATTTCTGATATTTCTCTCCCATGTTGAGGAAGTGGAAATCAACCAAGTTCGTCAAGAAATCAATCTTCAATAGGATCAAGAAACCCAAAAAAAACTTAAGTTACAAGGAAACTTTGGACCGAAGAGAATTTTTGTATAAGAGTCGACACGTCTTACTTCATTATCGCAAATTTCTCCATAGATACCAAGACTACGTTAGAGGATTCACTGACGAGTACGCTATAGAACCTTTAGCTACTCAAGCTTATTATCAAAGATTAGCTCTATCTCAACGTCACAATCTCAATCAACCTCTTGAGTTTGAGAATATACCACAACCTTCAATTGAATATTCAATGCATCCTAGTCAAATCCTTCAGTGACCTTCAATAGATTTGCAAATCTTTTCAAAAAAAATAGGGATCGAAACTTTAGTACACCTCACAAGAAAAATTTCAGGTTATTGATTCAACTTCCCTCAAACAGGATTCTGATATCCTTCATCTTTGGAAGCCACAATCAAGAATTGGAAGCATCTTTGATCATATCATAGGATTCCTTTCATATGCCTATTTTTACAAGATCTTAATACAACAAACTAGGAGAAGAGTCTCAACGAGAGGGTCCTACCCATAACATTCAAGAAGAAGGTGAACGTGGTAATCCTCATTATAGTGTGAATCGCAATCCTCTTTTCAGTGACGACAATATGGATAATAGAGAAATAAACCCATTTCAAGTATGTTAATGGAAACAAACTCCTGGAGGTTAGTGATGATGATGAGGAAGAACTTCTACATTAGAGAGGCTGAACAAGACCCCAAGTTTCTTAAAGCCATAGAAAAGATCCTGCAACATGACAAAGAAAAGTATTTTCTCTTTCTAGCCGATCAAGGAGCTAAACTGCCTAAGGATTTTGATACTGAGAAATTAAAGAGCAAAGAAGAAGAAACACCCCCATCCGATCTTACTGTTCTCACTCAACAATTTAAGGCACTCCAAGGACAAATCAAAGAGTTACAAGGGGGGACCACAACAAAGAAATATACTCTTGATGACATATGTCCTTATCCTTTTGATAGAAGTCTCAATATGATTCCATTTCCCAAACATTGTGAAATTCCCAAATTTGATCGTTATAATGGGAAATCGGATCCAATTGATCACGTTAGAGACTTTCAAAACATGACTTTAGAATTGCCACAGCACACTTACTTCATGTAATAATTCCCGTGATTCTGAAGTCATCATGAACAAGCATTCTAAAAATCGCAAATTCTCATTCCGGCGATTGGGAATTTTCGATCAATTTGTTCATAACACAATACTCCTACAACATCCAACACCAAATCACCATGATTGATCTTTGCAAGGTTGCACAAAAACCTGGTGAAACTTTCACTACCTTTCTTCAAAGATGGAGAAGAATGTTCGCTAGGTATCCACGTCATGTTCCTAAAAAGGAAAAAATGGTTACTTTCATCAATAGCCTAAATTCATAAATGAGCTATCGCTTAAATCTACATTGTCCACCTTCCTTTGAGAAATTGATTGAGGATGCCATCACCATTGAAGGTGCTTTGGTCAAAAGGGGGACAATAAAACTTGACAAGGATAATCCTAGCTCATCTAACCATTATAACAATCAAGACAAGTCTAAATTTTGGACTCGCAACAAAACATTGTAAACGATGGTGTTGTAGATGCAAATCACATCTCGACTAAGCCGTTTGTTCTAAGTACTCCAAATACTCCTCGTAACAATAATTACAACAATGTCAATTATGTCACGAATCAAGGAAACAATCCTCCCCCTCCAAAGAACAACATGAATCAAAATACTACTCCCAATCAGGGGACTGTCAACAATCAAAATTACCGTGGAAACAAAAACAACACCTTAGGGAGTACCTCAAACACAAACCCACAACGCTTTTCATTCTTCTCTAGTAGAAGAACTTTCACTCCACTAGGACAATCCTTGGAATCTGCTTTCAAAGACGTTACGAAAAAAAATGTCCTTACTTTACCACCTCAACGCAATTATGAACCTAGTGTAAAAACTCCATCATGGAATGAAGCGTATTATTGTGACTATCATAGGTGCAGAGGTCATCGTACAAACAACTGTCAAGCTTTGAAGCATGCTATTCAAGACCTAATTGACAATGGCACTATCACAATAGAAGGACAACAAAAATCCAATGAAGATCACCAAGCATTTCGCAATCCCTTGCCAAATTATCAAAAGGGAGAGTCTTCTGACAAAAATGTGAATCAAATCGATGACACGGTAATCCATCACCTCTATACAGACGATGAGCAGATCAACGTTATAAAAATCAAGGAGAAGATAAACTATGGGAAAGTTAATGTCACAACAAGAGCACAAGCTAAAGTTGTCTTGAAAGGTGCCTCTTCAAAATCCATCGAGCCCTTCCCTCAACATCTATATGACTTAGTTAACCAAATTTGAAAAACTCCAGCTCAAATTTCCATTTTAGAACTCCTGAAGATTTCCCCCGCACATAAGGAAATTTTAGAGAAGGCCCTTTTTGAAACAACTGTATCCACGGATTTGGATGTGAACCAATTTCAAGCCATGGTAGGACACTTGTCCTCACCCACATGTCTTTCATTCTCTGACAAAGATGATGTTTCCATGACTCATCCCCACAATTCGTCATTATACTTAGAGGTCATGATCCACAAGTTCCATGTAAAACGTGTCCTAATAGATGGAGGGGCTGGCTTGAATATATGTACCTTGAAGTTAGTCCAAGCTTTAGGATTTTCTGAGGACTCCATTGATCCTAGAAGAAAGATTACTATTAAAGCCTATGATGATGAGGAAAGAATTTCTAAAGGTCTAATCATGCTACCAACGAGGGAACCGCTATCAAAAATACCTTTGTCAAGTATTGGGGAACGGGATCTCGGCGGTAACATCTGTTAGTCGTCTATCCGCGAAATGTCGCTCCATCCATACCATCAATGTCTTAAGTTTCCATATGATGATATAGGAAATCAATTACGTATCAACCATACCCAAACACCTGACCCAAACCAACATCAAAGCTAGTCGATACTTTGGTCTCAAACAATCAAAAATGAGAAGCAAATCGTTAATATCTTACACGATACACAAATCAACAATTCAGCCAAAAGCTTTGACAAGAAACTACAGCTCAAAGAAAGTGGAGTTGGGGAATATTCCTCTCCGCCTTAGTTAATCTAATTCACATCACTCTGATCATTACCTGGACAACCTTCTATTACACAACAACAGATATCAGTGGCATCAACATCAACACAACTACAAATAGAGCCAACTACCAAGTTCAATGGAAAATTCATCAAAGAAAAATTCCCCATGGGAGATCCTGAGGATACAACAATTCTGAATTGGCTTTATAAGGATGAAGATGAAACAGTTCTAAATGTCACCTTACCAACTGACAGATATGGGAAAGGGTATTCCATCATGCAGAAGATGGGCTATGAAAATGGCCCTATTGGAAAAAGAAGAGAAGGTGTAGTTGAGCCTATCCATCTTCCAGGGCTTGCTGCATATGATAAAAATGGACTAGGCTATGACTCTACTCCATCCAACCAATCACAGGGGAATGTCTTTACATTGCAAGAAGGTTCTGATAAGAAAAAGGCATGTTTGGCATCAATCCTGAATTTCATAGAAAATAACTCTGATACAGATTCTGCTGAATATGAATGGGATACCATCCATGATGATGAATTTTGGAGAGACAAAGAGGTAGATGTCATACACAAGTATACACCAACTTTAATCAAAGGAGAAGGTTCAGGGTCCCAACCACAAGAATCTGCACTACAAAGCAACTATGAGTCTAGTGATACTGAGTCGGATTTTATCGAACAAGACTATCAGGAGAATAGTACCATCATTGATCTACCTCATACCTCAGATCCTACCGATAACTCTGTTTTGACCCTAACCATCGCTGATTTCACACGAACAAATGACATGTTACCTTTAATCCATCCTGATCTCATTGACTGGGATCTAACTGAACCTATTGATATACCTATTTTTCCAAATGACGAAGCTATCATAAACTTCCTTTCCACAGACGATGCAAATGATTGTTCCACTAGCGATTTTCAGCACAAAGTCTTTAATCAGGAGAGTGTCAAGTCTCCTAGCTGCAAAAATGAAAATAAAAAAGAATGATCTAGTGGTGAAAACCAGAATTTGGCAGTACTAGATCAACCAAAAGATAAAATAAAGAGTGTATCAGATGGTGAAAACCTTTTCAAGGCACCAACTGATGGGAAATTTGACACTCTCCCAGAGCACTATCATGAGCAATTGCCCATTTTGATCGAGCCTACAAAGGAAATCAATATTGAAACTACAGATAATCCAAGGATTTTACAGGTAGCTGAATCAATGACACATAATGAAATCCCAGGATTCATGAACTTCTCAAAGAAAATCAAGTCAATTTTTCTTGGTCCTATGCAGACATGCCAGGTCTTGATCCTGATCTCATAATGCATCATTTGTCTATCAAACCAGGAGCTAAACCAGTGAAACAAAAACTTAGAAAGATGCATCCTCACATTGCATTACTAGTTAAAGAAGAACTCAAGAAACTCCTAGATGCAGGATTTATAAGATCAATTGCCTATGCAGAATGGATCTCCAATATTGTCCCAGTAGCAAAGCCGGATAAACGTGACAGAGTGTGCAACACTCCTCGCAGATTCAAATGTCACCTTTAAGGATTAAATTTCCAAGTATTAGCAATGGTTGATTTCGCCATTGCATTCATTATCGATTTTGTTTCTCCGTTACAACCAAATCAAGATTGCACCGTAAGGCACCAAGAAACAGCTTTCTACCGTCCATGGGGAACGTGGATTATTGAATGTCATGCCGTCTAAAGTTGAATGTTGGAGCTACTTATCAAAGAGCTTAAGGACTACTACCTCTTAAGCACGGATGCCACATTCATGGAGGGATTATGGTATATTATACAAGTACCATTCACCGTAGGCTACACCTTGAAATTACGTCCGTAACATTACCATTGCGCCCTAAAGTTCACCTAAATCCCAAGAAATGTGTTTTGAGTCATTAACTGAAAACTTAGGATATATCAGAAAAAGGAATTGAAGTAGATCTTGCTAAAGTTCAAGCAATCATGGAGATACCTCCACCAAGGAATATTAGTCAGTTGAGATCATTACAAGGGCGACTTCAATCCATAAGAAGATTCATTGCGCAATTGGCCAACAAAAGTCTACCGTTCACACATCTCCTGCATAAGAATGTTCCTTTTAGATGGGATGACAAATGTGAAATGGCATTTCAACAAATCAAGCAGTACCTAATGAAACCACCAGTTCTAGTACCAACAAACTTCCATTGATACAACAAAGAAATCCTGGGTGCATTGCTAGCATGCGAAGACCATACACAGGGCAAGAATCCGCAATCTATTAAGAGCCGGTAATATCATCGGTGATTATGAACTCAAATTACACTTTCATTGGAGAAGGCTTACCTAGCAAAAGTAGTCTCTTTGCTTCACAAAAATTCTTGACACTATATTAACGCGATACAATTAATTCCGGTTGCAAAGTATCGATCCTCACTTCAAATATCTCGCTGGAGTAAAAGCCATACTTTATGAAGGTTAGCAAAATGGGTCATGATTCTAAGTGAGTTTGACATACACTATGTTGATCGCAAAGCAATCAAGGGACAAGTTATCGTTGATCAACTAGCAGACGCTCCCCTACAACCAAAGCACCCCTTGCACATTGAATTTCTAGATGCTGATGTTTTCACTGCAAAATCTAAGCAACTATGGTCCTTATACTTTGATGGTTCTTTTACTCAATATGGATCGGGGGCAGGCATTCTCTTTGTCACCCCTCAAGGACATACCATTCCTCGGTCATATAGGCTAATGTTTCCATGCACCAATAACATAGCATAATATGAAGCACTAATCACTGGACTAAAGACAACATTGGAATGGAGGATTACTGAGCTACAAGTTTATGGTGACTCACAGTTAGTCATTAACCAAATCAATGATGATTATCAGACTAAAGATGACAAATTGTTGCCATACAAAAAGATGATCGATGACTTCAAGAAGTACTTTGTGGACATCCAGTTCACAAAAATTCCAAGGCTTGATAACAAAGCAGCTGACGCTATGGCTACGATTGCATCATTGGTACAACTCCCGTAATGACCGCTTGTTCTCGTGAACAATTATTTTGCACTATGACACACACCCAAAGCCAAAATCTCTGCCAATTTGGTAGATCCCCATTCACCCTCGCATGGCGGTAAGATTTATGCCTACCTAAAAGATGACATTTTGCTTCACCCGGTCGGTCTCATAAACTTAAAATCGTGAATTTTAGTTCCACAATCCGCCATAATCTCTTATCGCTATCTACTACCGGCCTCGATACCATTTTACGTTTGAAACCTAATTCGGTAATATGGATAAAAGTTTTACAAGAAGTTCATGGTGGCTTCTATGGTACTCATTCGAGTGGACTGACCTTATCTAAGAAATTGATTAGAATGGGTTACTACTAGCCTAGAATGGAGAGGGAATCATTCAATTTTGTGAAAACATGCTCAAAATGTTGTGATCTATGGAATCTGGCCCCGCGTTCTAATGCGAAGAACTTCACTGCTCATACCTAACCGCCATTTTCCAATGCCAGATTCTGCAGCAATTCATCCTTCATCTCAAACGCAAGCTCAACGCCGCCGCCACGTAATGATACCGCGATTGAGGCGGCACTTCTAAAGTCACCTTCTTTAAACACCGACCTCATAATTCAACGTCTGGTCACGGCATGGTATCTTTAATGCTATTTGCGATAATGGTCGATCTTTCAGTGCTGCTAGTGATGTTTTACGACCCCAGAGATTCCATATTCAAGATAGATTCAACCCTTTACCATCCGCCAGTGGAACGGCCGCTGAGTTCTCACATTATGTCAGCATCTTTGAAGAAGCATCATGCAAAACATTCTGCGGGTTACTGGTATAAACTAACTCAATCCTACCCTAGCCGCTGTAACTAGTGTCCTAACGCATAAATAATACCATGCTCTTCCGTCTGCGGCGCGTCACATTGCTTTAGAGGCTGGAAAATACCATCACTTAGAGTATCACTCCAGCGTCTCCGCCAACCGATGATGGAACACAGTTTCTCGACTACAAGAGCGAACTTCAGATGAAAAGAGACAGAGATAGTTGGGACTACTTGAAAGCATACCTGTAATAGATGATGTCTCTGGCGCTGCACCTATTAAAAACCACTTTTACCTCTCAAAGTGATCTAGTTCAAGCAGGAACCAACGTAATCATCAAGACAGCAGTGAAAGGTAATGAAACCCAAACTGGCTAGGACCTTATGTGGTTATTGAGCCTACGTTTCGAGCCATGTGTTATCAATGGGGACTTATTTAATTTAACTCCATCAACAACATGCATCTCTAAGAAATATTGCACAATTTATCATCATCCGAAAAAGTCCTGAAGAAATACAAAAAAATTAGAAAATGTCCTAAAGAAATACAAAAAAATCAGAAAAAGCCCTGAAAAAATACAAAAAATCAGAAAAAGTCCTGAAGAAATACAAAAAAATCAGAAAAAGTCCATAAGAAATACAAAAAAGAAAATCAGAAAGTCCCAAAAACAAGCTTAAAAGTCCTCGAAAAATAATTCAAAAACAACAAAAAATTTCATAGGGTGAAAACCTGGCAAACAGGCAACTATTGATAGAAAAATACAAAAAAATACAAAAAAATGAAGTCAGAAAAATGCAATAAACACAGATAGTGAAAATCTGGCAAACAGACGCTATCTGTACCTCTCCATCTATTAGTTCCTGTTTTGCACTTTGGCTTTTCAGCTTTCCTTTTTTTCGCATCTTTTTCCGCATCTTAGGGTTATAACTGCATCATCCTGTCGTCATTTTCCTAGAGTGATAAAACGTCTTACCATGGCTTGATCATTGTACATATTCCTTTTTCGCAAGTTATGTCAATAATCGGGGCAAAAAAAAACTCAACTGGGGGCACTTAACTTTCAGAGCATACTAAGACAACTAGACAATGTCATAAGATCTGATCATACGAGCAAACAACCAACTCATGCGAAATCTTATCCAATCATCACTCCATATCATGAACAATTTTCAGCAGATACTATATCATTGTCTATTGGATGATTCAAATATCTGAATAATATATGAAATAACAGTATTACATTTTGACCAAAGGTTGTTTGATTTTCGATATCATTACTCTGGAGCACACTCAATGATGTACTGAACTAGAGTGGCAAGGAATGAGAATGATTTTTCTTTGTCTGATGTCTTGAGGTTAACGATCAATCTGATGCAAATATGTCACGGGACATGATTACCAAAGCAATATCATTGATGACAGTTCCACATTTGCATTGGAAGGGTGGTTAATCTTTGTCTATTTATGCAAGAAATGATCAGGTCATCTCTCATCACCTATACCTCGATGCTTGTGTTCACTTGCTATATCAAAAAATCATGAAAGTTGTACTCAGGTCATCATTGGAGCTAATTTCCCCTCTGATGCTTGTACATACTTCCAACATTTTAAAATGCTCTATGATGATTCAAGAATACTTATATCAGGCTCAACAAATTGGTTAGTTTCATTTAGTTGCATAGATCATTATATATATCTCCATATTGGATTCACATCAGTGTTCTGAAAGGCTGAATGAAAACATTAACGGTTGTCATGTAGTTTTGAACTCTTTGTGGAGGACATTTGGACATTTGTTTCATTTATCATTTCATATCATTTTTCATTCATTATCATTATCATCATCATTTCTATTTCATTTTCTATCTATCATTTCATATCATTTTTCATTCATTATCATTATCATCATCATTTCTATTTCATTTTCTATCTATCATTTTCATATCATTTGTCATTCATTTTCTTATATCCTTATCATTATCATTATCATCATCATTTCTATTTCATTTTCTATCTATCATTTCATATCATTTGTCATTCATTTTCTTATATCCTTATCATTATCATCATCATTATTATTTCTATTTCATTTTCTATCATTGGATTCATTCGTTATAATATTGTTATCATTTCTATTTCATTTTCTATCATTCGCATCATCATTCATTCATTATTTCATATCATCGTTTTCAGTATTTTTCATAAAATCATCATTTCTCAATTACTATTATCATTACCTTTTCTCTCATATCATTATCGTCCATCATCCTATTATCATTTTATCATTTATCATTTACTATCATCATCTCATTTCATTGCATTCCACATTATAATTATTCTATTATCATCACATTGCCATTTTTCATTACATTACCAAACATATCATTTATCTTTTCATCATTATCATTAGCGATATCACATTTATTCATTATCTACCATTTTCATATCATAATTTCATGATGCATTTCATACACACTATTCATTTCTGCATTTATAGCAAAATTTCAAAAATCAACAACTCATATCTACATTATCACAATCATTACATCTACATCCTAGCTCATCCATTTGCATCATATCATTAGATCATCTTGCATCATAAGATTAGTCCGCAAAAACAATAAAAACATATCAAAATCCATCTCATATCATACATGCATAAACAATAACATCCATATCACATCAAGAATGCATAACATATCATCATCAAAATCATCGCCGCTGCATATCATCACTCATCAAAATAATACAAATGTCTAATGTCCAAATGAAACTAAAAAGTTCAAACCATAATACATGAGATATGATCAAACCTCAATAAACATGCTCTGCATATGTGCAAAATATATCTATCCCAATCACTAGCTGGTAGATGCCCCTGAAGGAGCTGGTCCAGAAGGAGGTGACCTGCCACTACCCCCTGCATCAGGATCCCGTCGAGGCCCTGTAACCTCTCTGCCATGTGTCGATGTCCGTGATCGGGTCCTCGTCCTACTATGTGATCGTGGATAAGGCTCTCGACGCTCAGGAGGACACAACTCCTCATATCTGACTCGGTAGTACTCGGCCTCTCTAGCTGCCTCAAATCCCTCTGCAATGGCCTCCTATAATGATGTACTCTCGACGGTACCCATGAGTCTCTGTGCCACACCCTCAGCCTCCAGTGCCCATCGTCTAAGTGCATCCCTCTCCACTACCAACTATGTCACCTGGGGAGCTGGGGCAAGTGCCTAAGCCTATACCTATGTCTGTGCCTGAGCCTGTAGCTGTGTCTGAGCATGTGAAAGTTGTGCCTGCAACTGCGCTATCACACTCTGAGCCTGAGCTAGCTGGCTCTGTAGCTGTGCCTGCTATCCCTGAAAAGTCTGAACTTGAGCCTGCAATGCAGCCATTTGTGCCTGCTGAGATGAGGACGACACCCTAATCACTGTCCGCGGTCAGCCACCGGATCTGGCTCGCCGAACAATCTGTGCTCTGCCCAGACTATCCAATCTCTGCTGCCTCTCCTCTCCACCATCATCTCCCCTATCATCTCTGTCATTTGAGTTGTCCTCATCTCCATCTCCGCTCTCCTCTCCATCTCTGCTCTCCTCACCCTCCTCCTCTCCTCCACCCATCACCTGCTCTCCGCCGGCCACATCCTCCTGTCTCCCTGCCCCTGGCTGCAGTGCTCCTCTAATAGCCCATGGCTCATCTAGCACTGTAAATCATGGAAATGGATGTGTATGAAAATACTGTGCATAATCATCGGTCATCCCTGCATCATGCACCTCTGGTCTTTCTGTCCATACCTCTGGCTATAAGGTAGAATACTCTATGTATGCTACCTGGTATTAGATACATGGCCCCCATCCTGGATCACCCTTGCGCCGCCCATAATGAGCAACTCCCTGTGGCATCCCCTGTGTAAATCCAAACTATCTCAGGACCCGTAATGCCAGAAATCTCTCAATAATAAAGGAGGTCCGCCCTATCAAATATCACGGTCTACAGACAAACGGAATCTCTAGGTGATCACTCCCCCATGCCTCACAATTCGTATACAGTCTCCATATCACTGCATCTATATCATCCAGTAACCGTCACCAATACTCTACCTTGCCCAGCTTTTGCTGGACAAGTGCACCAGAATATGCATACACATAGAGCCTCCCTGCTGGCCTATATCTCGTACACTGAGGTCTCGTGATCGCAATATGCTCCCACGCCCAGATCTGTAGAAGCGTCACCCCACTCACCAAGCTAGTGGATCCTCTATATACAACCTGATGAAGATCATGATACATGTCCGCCAATATACAGCTCCCTCAAGCATACCTTTGTGGCTGTGTCACCAACCACTCCAGCATCCTACCCCAACCAACTACAAATCCCTTCGACCGATGGTCTAGTCCAAGGAAGCCTCCAATGAATGTAGCCAACACAACAACTAAGGTTGGATACCTACTAAAATCCTCCCAATCTATCCAATAACCACAAATGCTCGCATCGCCGCATATCCGCCACAGCGCCTCAGTACCACCAATCT
>VDFB02173225.1:0-24325 GCA_007258455.2 Sequoia sempervirens | reverse complement strand
ACATATCAAGATCAATACGAATACACTTTGACATGGGATTGTAATATTGTGTAGTTTGAATTCATTTATGTTTCCATTTGATTGTACTAACTTCATTTGTTGATTCATGGCTACAAAAATTACATTTCATGAGTAAGTTAGGATTTATCCTTTTGTTTTGATTTCATACGGTGAACTCATTGATGCTAATTCCTAATCCATATTTCCCTCTTACAATATCCTATATACTTAAACTTGGACACTCAAACCTAAACATTATCCATCAACCCTCATACCTCTACCTTATACCCTATACCCTCAACCCTATACTTATGCCCTAAACCCTCATCCCTCATCCTTATGCCTTATATCCTCAACCTTAAACCCTAAATTCTATACCTTTGACACTCAACCTCAAACATTATCCCTCAACTATAAACCCTCAACCCTATACCCTCAACCATATACTTAAGCCCTAATCCCATAATCCTCAACACTATACCTTAAACCCTAAACCCTACTCCCAAAAGCTCTCATCCTTATACCCTATAACCTCACCCTTATACCCTAAACCCTATATATTGTCCCTCAACCCTATAATTAAAACCTAAACCATACACTCTCAACCCTTCACCCTATGCCTTATATCCTTAATCCATATCATAAACCCTAATCCTTATACCTTACACACTTAATCATATACACTCAACAAGTTGAATATTATCCCTCAACTATAAACCCTCAACCCTCTACCATCTACCCTATACCCTCAACCTATTACTTAATCCCTAATCCCTCAACCCTCAACCCTATAGCTTAAACCCTAAACCTAGAAACCTCAACCCTCATCGCTATAACTTATACCCTCACCCTTATATACCCTAAACCCAAAAACCTTACATACATACATACAACCATATACATACATACATACAATCATACATAAATTCATGCATACATACATGCATACATACATACATGCATATACGCATACATAGATACATACAGACATGCATACTACAAGCATACATTCATAAATACATACATACAAGCATACATAAAGGCATATAGGCATACATACATAAAGGCATAGATACATACACACATACATACAAATATATATACAAACATATATACATCGAGCATACATTTAACAAACTTGCACTTAAACAATTTCAAGTGAGACATAACACGAGCACATTATAACACACTCACATTATGTCAAGCTTGAGAAACATATAGTAAAATTTTGCAAAAGGGAGAAAAATACAAAACAAGACATAAGGTGAGTGTGTTATAACACACTCACATTATGTCAAAACTGTGACATAATGCGAGCATGTTATATCTTGCTTTGGGAATCACCAAGCTTTAGGCTTGGATTTTCTTTGGATTTCCAACCCAAAGGCTTGGAGTGCATTCGGGCAACATCCAAAGATGTTTGTTTGCATGTTCTAGAAGATTTCACATAATCTTGTTTGTGCTAATCATCAGGTTTGTACGATTTTTAAGGTCAAGTAAATAAAACACCCGAGTAATGTTAGGCTCTCTCTTAGCTATTTAATGATGTAATATGTTTATATTTTGACAATGTTAAGGCTTTCATCTTTAATTTCTTTTTTTTTTGTGTCCCTTTTTTGTCAAAAACCAGTGTTTGATATTTTTTACTTTATTTTTTAACTCTTCATTGAAATTTTAAATAAATTACATATTTATAAACTAGACTCCTTTCTCGGGGTGGGGGCCCTAGCTCGGTTAGCTAAATCTTTCCTATTGTAGGAGGTTGGTCATGAGGTCTAGTCTCCCCCACCTCCGTGGTACTAGAGGGCATGTCACGCTAGTGTTGTTGGTCACGTTAAAATTTTTACCAAGCACACTGCAGTTTATAGGGGGTCGTGCTACCCAATTCCTATAGTCCAAAAAAAACAAAATAGACTCCTTTCTACACATATTTTTAAACAAAATCAATTATTTTTAAAAAATTATAGGGGTAGTATGGCCAAAATTCTATTTTTCATGATGTGTCCAATTTGAAAATTAGTAAAAAATCAAATATTCATTAAAAATCATTAGAAAAAATGGGCATAAACTACATATTGTTAGCTAATTTCTCATTGAAGTGATTTTAAAAATATGAAGAAAAAAATGAACCTTTTGAGGGAGCCACAAAAGACGCTATGTTATTTTTTTTTGACAAAAACAACACCAATTTCTATGGCTCCCTTTTTTGAACCCCTTAATTTATACCATTTAAAAAAAATAGTAGTTTAGAAAGTAGATTTGGAGCACTACAAACATTGTTTTTTTTGCATCTTAAAATTTTGAGTGTAACTATCCTCAATTTCTCATCTAAGGTCAGTATTTCCTTTTTTTTTTTTTAAAGTGGTCACATAAGACCCCTTTTTGGCCCCCCTTATTTTTGCACTTACCCTTCATTTACACTCATTTTCATATTTCCTATATCATGGATTTAAATGTTGATGTAAAGAGTAGAAGACATATATTTAAGGTAAAAGATTAGAAAGAATATCTCTTTGGTTTGAAGGGATATTATAGTGGTCCAAGATTTGTCATTTTTCTTTTGGGAAAGGATCTCTAGTTTTTATTTCTAAACAATGATTTACTCTTGTACCCCATTTTGGTTTCAATATTTTTCTACATTCTAATAAATCCTCCCTCTAGCTCAAAGGAAGGTGGCCATCTTTTGCATCATTGTGTACAATCTAAGACAAGTGAGGTAGAATTATTTTCTTGCAATTAGTGATAAATTTCCATATTTTGGAGCCCACTAGGGGGTTAGAGATTATAAAAATTATTTCCCTATCCATTGAGTCAAGATATTCCCCCCACCCAATTATAGTTTGCATGTTGTGTATAGAATTATGGGTGTCTGAAATCCATCTATATTTGTTTGCTTTCTGTAGACCCTATGATTCCCACCCATCAAGACTTATCCTATATCTACCTGAACACCCACCCCCTTTCCTGCTTATTCTAGCAGGCTGATTAATGGTAGTGGGAGGGAATCATAAGGGCCTAAGGGAAAAGGTTGTTGGGGTAGAAGCTAGCACTAGGTGAAGTTGATTTGGTTCCAGTAGGTAGATCCCCAAAGGAAAGTCATCCATGGTATAGTAAGCGATGAAGGGAGAGACGGCTGTTGACCAGGTTAATCCATCATCAATAACCTGCTCTTTTCTATTATTCAAAGGTATTTCTTGCTGCTTTGAGATTGAGTTCCAAGTCTAATTGAAGGGTGATCCTGCATAGTCAAAGGCACTACCAACACTAGAGAAAGTAGAGGTAGGTGTAGTCACATTTGATTGAGTCTGATACCTAGTTTTAGAGGCGAGAGGGGTAGGAGTAAGAGCATAGGCATGGCTTCAGAAACAAATCAATGACCAAAACCTAGTAAATATGATTTAATCATAGATCTAAAGCTACAAGATTTGTCAAGTCCTAGCTTAAGGTGGTATGAAAGACTTAGATTCTTTAGTTCTAGGTGGGAGGCTAAAATTTGTCTACGAATTCATTGGATAAGCATATCCCGTTGCATTCCTTTCACATTTTGAAGATCTAATTGTAGATCTAATCTCTTAGCCAATTGATTTAGAGCCTATTTACCTTGTTTTGGTCTCATCCACATCTACTATAGTAGAGTGTTTAGAGCATCCCCCTATCTCAATTGTAATGGGCCCAATTAAACCTCTTTATCTACACCTAGATCTTATGTTTGAGCTCCAATAAGATATGAAATGACCCTTTCTATAATTGTTGATGCTATGCATGGCTAATAAACTGGAATAGCATCTCAATATCGCATGGGTAGCAAAGTACCTTTGTCTCAGATGGGGGGGGGAGGAATTCTAGCCTCTCTTACCAAAGAAGGTCCTACCTATGCAATAACCTCCCACCCCTTAGAATAGTAGAGGCCCTACCTAATACTAGGGGCTTGGATGGGGGGAATTATAGCATTGTTCACTAGGGTTCTAGCTAGCCCATGGAAGATAAATGGCTAGAATCCCAACTATGTACTCCCACTACCCTATAGGGATTGCATCCCACCCACCCACCTCCTCCCTAGGTTTCTTATGGCCCTCCTCAAATCATAATAAACAGGGATTTAATAAACTATTCATCAACTATATTTAATTAATCTAATCCATTAATCCATTCCCATATTCTCATCTATTCTAAATTGATATTCTTCGATGCGTTGCTACCTTAGTATTGTGGTTAGTCAAATCAATTGAGACTTTTCGAGTTCTAGGAGGAGGTTTTTTTCTTAGGTGGTCTGGAGGAAATAAAGTTGGGTGGGTGGGAAGCAATAGTGTAGGGTGTGTAAATTAAGGGAAACTTTCGAGGTGTCACGTATATAATAGACTGTGGCATCACTATGCTATTAATCTATTAGATTGTGATCTATATGTTATGTGATATGACTGATGGTCTCCTCTCACCCTATGGATAGTAGGGGACCCCAAGTGGGGGGGAATTATAGATATTGTAGAAAGGGCTCAATCACTGATTCACTACCCCCACCTATATAGTGCCACTAAAGGGGTTCTCTCTAGATACATTATACAAATTACACCTTTACTGGGGATCTCCCACGAGGAAGAAGCATTATACAAATTATATATGTTATATAATTGGATTACCAAACCTCTTTCACTAACTAAAAATGTTCTAGATTTTCTCGAAGATTTTGGTGGGTACTCATGTTTACTACTCCTCATGCTAGGTCCCTTCCAAGGCTTCTTACTTGAAGGTTGAAAATATTCTTAGATATTTTCTCTAGGCTTCCACATATGGCAAGTGAGAATTTCCTTGCCTCCCTTGTGAGGCTGGAGGGCTGGGATTAATTTTCTAATGTCATCAAGGAACTGCCTTGTGTGCTAAATGGATCATTAGAGCACTTCATTACAATGAAACTTGGAAAATTATTTTTCATCACCATATTAACATGGGTACTCCTCAAGGTCATTCAACTTAGAAAGGCTTGAACTTAGGCACTCTTCTCACCATGAGGGAACCAATTTCCATTCAAATAAATTTTGTTATCAAAAATATTTGAAAAGATTGGGAAGCTATTAAACCGTGTATTTGTTGGGCGAGATGATTTTCATAATGGTTTATCCATTAGCCAATAGTCCATTTTGTGGACCTCACTTCTTAGTTCTCAAGGGAGGCCATTGACTCTCCTACCTTGGACTCATGCCTTGAATTTTTTCAAATGAGGAGCAAGAATTATACCATATTTCATTCATTTGGCCACTAGGAATTTTCTTTCCTGGTCTGCCTTCAAATTTAAATAAGACCCTCTAATCAAGACCAAGAGGCTTACCATATGGTTATTGATGTTATTCGTCTGTAGATGTGTCACAAGATTGGTGTGTTATGCTCCAAACCTTGGTGGAAGGATTGGAAGTCATGGACAAACACTTCCTTTCAAAATTGCAAGTCCTCTAAAGGTTATTCTTCACTATCTCCACACTTACATATGGTGGAATAGCTCAATTTTCACTAATAGCTACAATCTTCTAATGGGATGTGGAAAAATCACATTTTAGGGAATTTGGTATATGTTATTGCAACCCAAGTTGGCTCACTTTATGTGGTGCTTATTGTACCAAGGCCTTCCTTTAGTGACTTGTCTCACTCACACGGGCATTCCCAGTCCTAATTGTCTTTTTTGTGGTCAAATTGATTCTCTTAAAAACCTTTTCTAGTTTTGATCCCAAGTTCAAGAAGCTTGGAATTGGATTCATGATTTCTTCAAGCCTTTCAGAGCTACCCCCTTCTCATGGCATATGGTGTTACTTAGGGATTGAGCCTGTATCCCACACAAATATAGCCACATTTGGCATGCTTTCAAGGTGGAAATTCTCTTCAGTGTTTAGAAAGAAAGGAATGTTGCTCTTTTAGCTCACATTGTTGCTAATAGTTTTTTTTCTTTATATACTAAAGTGATCATTTGCTCTAATGTTCTCATGTAGATTCAAGTGCAAACCAAAAAAGTTGTACTTGAAGTTGCACATCTCCAAGAGCTATTGGATCATTGGGATAATGCCCCATGCACTATTGCCTAGGTTCCTCTCAACCACACCTCCCCTTAAGGGCATTGACATGGATGTATTCACTCTTCCTGATGAGATAGCCATGAATATCACGGTTCTCACTCCCATGGTCCTATGCCTTAATATCTTAGGGACTCTGATGCTTGTGGAGGATGGCTTTAGCCTTCACGTTTGCCATCTCCAAGATAGGAATTTGGTTGGCCAAACAGTAGCAAGTTCCCTCATGTGTTGCTCGCCATCTCTTTGGTTCACACTCAACAACCTCTCAAGGAGAATGAAGAATATGCTTTTGCTCTCCTTGGTTGGGAGCCAATAGATGATACCACCCTTGGTAATGTTTGGGGAAAGCTTGATGATCAAAACCCTCCTCCTTTGTCTAGAATAGCCACGATTGCTTAATAGTGTTTTTGAATTTAACCTCTTTGTAATGATTCTTTTGTTAGGCTTGTGGATATATCATATTCTACTTTTTCTTTATAAATATTATACTATTTTTTTTTTTATTAATATAAAATTAAATAGAAAATATTCATCCAAAAAAACTATTTTAATGATTTAAAAATATATATATTTTAAAACTTTATAATGAACTTTAATTGATATTAAAATAGAGATAATAAGAAATTGAATACTTTTTAACACAAGTTCATGTACTTGTAACAATAGGGCAATATTATGCTGATTGTATGACTATGCATCTTTTTCTCAAATACATATATAATTTTATTTTATACCAAATATTATAGTATTAAAAGTTTAATGGCATACCTTCATTTGACCAAATTTATAATTTATTACAAATAATATCATATCTTGAAAAATATGTCCCACCTAAGTTTTGGGGCCTCGATCCTGGATAGAATGGACGCACTACTTTCGCTCCAAATATGTTGGAATACAGATCTGCGCATTGCATACTTTTCCGTTTGCGTGTGACGGGGGACGCGTTATTCCTGGACTATATTTCTCCACTTCTAATCCAGCCATGACTCACGAGACTCACGGCATTCCTTAACTCAGAGCTGTACTTGGTTCTAATTGTAAGCCTATAAAAACCTCTGTCAATCCAAAGTTCATAGCAGCAAATAAGTAATTAAGACTCATGGAGATGAAGGTGATGCTTCTGCTTCTTCTGCTTTCCTGCAATTTTCTGTTTGCTAGGGCGGCGGAGCGGCGGATGGTGTTTGCGCATTACCTGCTTTACCAGCCGGATGGCGTGGAGACGCTGAAAAAGGAGATTCGGTTGGCATATAGCAAAGGCATTGACGCCTTCGCCCTCAATTTCAATGTGTGGCGGCCCGACCGCGTAAAGGACATGTTCCAGGCTGCTCAAGACTCTGGCACGGGCTTCAAGCTTTTCTTCTCTGCTGACATCCATGACCCCCCCGCTTCCGAGGGTAAACCTCTCTCTTCCGATGACCTCAAAGCCATGCTCACCCTCTACGCAAATCACCCCAACCACCTCACTTACAACGGCAAGCTATTTTTCAGCGCATGGCTAGGGGATAATAAGCCCTGGTCCCAAATCTTTGAATCAGCCGGCGGGAGGGATAAATTCTTCTTCGTTCCCTTTTTCCCCACGGGTGGAACGTACGAAGAAGTCCAGAAGAAGCTAAGTGACTTCGATGGTGTTATCGACGGGCTCTTCGCTTGGGACACCTCAGCTTGGCCATATGAAGCTTCCAACCTCAACAACCCTCCCTCCGGCACGAAGGATCAAAACTATCTCAAAGCCTGTACTGAGAAGGGTAAAGTGTACATGGCGAGCCCCAGCCCCTGGTTCTTCAAGAACCTTGGAAGCAGCTCCTGCTCCTCCGCCACTTGCCGGGACAAGAACATCAACGAGTGTAACTGTCAAGTGAAGGGCAACTACGAAGGCCCGGGGCTCTGGATCGCGAAGTGGAAGCAGCTCATAAGTCTGAAACCCCCTCTTGTACAGATCGTCACGTGGAATGACTGGCCCGAGAGCTCGTATGTGGCGCCGCCATACAGCGGAGCCGCGAAGACTTGGGGTGCCGAGACATTTAGCCACGTGGGTTTCTTGGAGCTGGGCGAGCACTACATAAAATGGTACAAGTCGGGCCAAGAGCCCGCTCTTGCTGAGGACGCAGTCTACTTGTTTTATTACACCCAGCCCAAAAGCATAAGGGGCACATCTGACGGAGGCACGGTGCTCCGGGCTGAAAGCCTGACTGATAATCTGTACGTGACTACTGCGTTGAAGTCGGCTGCGGAGGTGGTGCTCACGTCCGGCGGAACTTCGAAGACGTTTTCCGCTCCGGTGGGAATAAATACGTATTCCATGCCTTTTCAGACGGGGCAGCAGGCGGCTGTCCTAAAGAGAGGAGGCCGTGAGGTGAGCAGGCTGAGTGGAGCGAAAGCCATCACTAACTCCCCGCCGGCTAACGCCAACCTCAACGTCTACTCCACGTGCACCAAATGCAACTACTGATAGCTACTTATTACAGTCTCCAAATCCTCCATGACGTCATGCGTCATGAATCGTATTTAGAATAAGTGGGGAATTTTGCTTCCCCAACTCTTATAAATAAACTGGTTTTGATTGTGTGTTTTTGATTGTGTGAGTTTTTTTCTTGTTATGAGATTATTACAGTCTCCAAATCCTCCATGACGTCATGTCATGAATCGTATCTAGAATAAGTGGGAAATTTTGCTTCCCCAACTCTTATAAATAAACTGGTTTTGATTATATGTTTTTGATTGTGTGAGTTTTTTTTCTTGTTATGAGATTTTTAATATAATTATATTGCTTCTGATTGTGTGTGAATTTTTTCATTCTTGCTATGAGATTTCCAAACTATATTGCTTCATAGCACTAAAATAACTTTAATGTCAAGCCACAATTCAATCCATCCAAACAGTGAAGTAACCAAAAGTAAGGTAAGAAATCTCTCATACCCAATTTTGTGTTCCTCATTTGGTACAAATTCTTACTGAAAACACGATATATATTATGTTTATTGACAGGCCATGCATAAAATAAACCATTCAAAAGAAAGGGTGAGATTAAATGAAAATATTTAAACGACATATGGAATTTACAAAGAGGAACAATACATTTTTATAGGATAACACAAAATACATATCCTACGCACAAACCCCTAACAAAGCACAAATAAATAATAAATAAATAAAGGTGTATATTATGGAGCAGATCATTCTGCTCAGTATAATGTTTTTATCTTCGAATATTTGAGAAGATGAGAATTAAAGTGAAATTCAATTTTTAATGTGTTTTTTCATTTACAAACATTATAATATTTAATATTAAAAAGGTAAATTAATTTTTGCATAACGTTTCAGAAACATTCAGCGAAAATTTATATGAATTGTGGAAATCTGTTATCTCTAAAAGATAGATTAAGTTATTTTATAATACTGAAATTTGTATTTTCATGTTAATTATCATTTAGTTTGCTTTTGTTTTAGGCAATGGTTTAATACATTTCTATATTGATAAATGATACAATTTTGTATAAAGTTGGGCTCATTCTCTTAATGTTTACTTATTCTATTACACATATTTATCTTTGTTTTTTACACATCTTCTTGTACATCTTACATTTATTACATCACACATATCTAAATATTCATTAGAGATGTATAAGCATTACCCATTACTTGTCTTGGATCATTCTTGTGGGTGTACAAGTAATCTTGTTTTCATGGATTCACCTTTGATTTTTTGAAATTGAAATTTGAATTTAATTGAATCCTAACCATTTCCCAAGTTGTTATGAGTTGACCAAACATACATTTACATTAATTGTTTCAATGTGTTGCGGTCTAATTACATAAACAACATGTTCCAAGCTGCTCAAGACTCTAGCATGGGATTCAATATTTTCTTCTTTGTTGGCATGCATTACCCCCCAATTTAGAGGGTTAACATATATCTTCCAATGACCTCAAAGCCGTGCTCACTTGCTACACAAATCACCACAACCAACTCACTTAAAATAGGAAACATTTTTTCAATGCATGGCTCTAGAAAAATAAGCCTTGGTCCCAAATATTTGAAGAAAAAAATGGTAGGGATAAATTCTTCTTCATTCATTTTTACTATGGGTGGGATGTATAAGGAAGCCCAAAAGAAGCTAAGCGACTTCAATAATGTTATTGAAAAGTTGTTCACTGACACCTTGGTTTGGTTGTATGTACCTTCCAACCTAAATAACCCTCCCTCCAACACAAAGGATTATTTATCTCAAAGCTTGTATTGAGAAGAGAAAAGTGTACATGGCGAGCCCTAGCCCGTAGTTCTTCAAGAACCTTGCTGGTAACTCCTACTCATTTGCCACTTGCTAAGTAAAAATGGATGCCAACTAGTGTACATGACAAGTGAAGGGTAACTATGATGACTTAACGCTTTTGATTGTGAAGTAGAAGCAACTCATAAGTCTAAAATCTCCTCTTGTATAGATCACCAAATGGTATGACTAGATAGAGAGTTCATACATGGTGTTTCCTTACCTTTAACAACTTCCCTTCCACTACATTAGCTATAAACATGTTCTTGACATACTTTGTTATGATTTTATTCTTCTAATCTACAAAGATCTCAAACATGAAAAACAAATTTGGCCTTCTAGACAATGCATCAACAACAAAATTCTTTTTCCCTTTGAAATATTCAATATCCAAATTGTATCCATGGAGTTTTCTTACCCAATTTTGTTGTCACTCATTTAGATTATCTTGATTAAGAAAATATTCCAAACTGTTGTGATTAGTTTTGGTCACAAATTTGTGACCCACCAAGTATTTCTTAAATTTGACCAATTTGTGCATGATGGCAAACATTTCTCTATCATATATGGAAAACCATCTTTCCACCTCTATGATTTTTGACTCTCAAAATTGATTAGGCACTTATTCTACATGAGCATGACCTCAATTCCTTCTCTTGATACATCACATTCTAATGTTAAAGGAAGAACCAAATCTAAAATTGCTAACATAGGACAAGAACTCATTATATCTTTTAGTTTATCAAATTTTTTCTCTACATCCTAGACATATATGGTTCTAGTGTGCTAGCTACAAAAGCTAAGGAATCAACCATATTATTCTTCTTGTAAGGAATAAGTTTAATATCAAAGGTGTCAAATCATTTTATTAGATCCCTAATTTTATTTTTATATGTTAGAACACATTAATATATTGAGAGGGGGGCGGTGAATCAATATATCCCTCAAATCAATTCAATTTCAACTTATCAATCAAAACCTAAAACTACCTTAATTAGATAATATATTCAAAGCAAGAGCACATAACTATAACACTAAATATATGTGAAAAACCCAACAAGGAAAAACCACAATGAGAAAAGTTGCTTGGAGCTACTATCCAAATCCAACCTCACTAATTGAATCAGTAGTTAAAACATATTTAAGTTCTTTAACCTAAGGAAGTTTACAACTCCCTCCTCACTTATAGAATGAGGCTACAACCTTTGAATACAAATATTTGAAGAATTAGATGATAGATCGCAATTGCAACACTTTTGTTGCCTCTAGATCACTTCCTTTAGCACTTTTCACACCTCTCTGCCTTTGGCTCACTACCTTTGGAACTCACACTTGCACTTCTTCCTTCAGCTCACTACCTCCAACACTCACACAATTTGGTTAGCTCATTTCCTTTTGCACACTATTTAAACTCTTATACTTTCGGCTCATTTCCTCTAACATACATTACACACTTTAAAAAAAAAAATGCACATATTACTCTACCTTCAATGCATTGTTGTTAGAAAATTGTATTGATCACACATTAAACATTTGTACATTTGATCACACAATTGATCTTATATTTATATCATCTACAAGCATCAAAAACTTTCTCCTCATTGGCCACCCTAAAATTTATGAACATGAAACGTGCAGAGGACATATTTGAGTTGGCTTCAAAACATCCATTAGAAAGGGAAATCAAAAGTAATCTAAGCTAGGAGATAAGTAGGACCTATTTCAGATCAACATTCTTTCCCATGCTAGTGCATGCCACAACGTAAGTAACTTAGAAAACTAAGTCAGCCTAGAAAACACTCATTCCTTTAAATATTAATCTCTAGACCACAAGCAATATCAAAGAGGAAATATAGCAACATGCATATCACATCAAAAGCATAAAATAATATTCAAGAATATTTCCATGCCCTTATTTCACAAATTCATGTAACGTTTTGTTGGTGCAAGTAAAAAGATATAAAACCAATATCTATCACAAACCAAGACAACACAATGTTGAGATATAACTTTGGCAACACAACTTGTGGTACACTTCAACAACTAAAACTCAAGGAGAGACAAAAAATAGACATATGATAAGATCTCCCTCCAATTTGCAAGACCACAACAACAATTGTAGAGAAATGCGGATCATTTCTCTTAACCTTCCAAGATTACCACATAGTCTTCACTCTACTTACTTCAAACGAACCTTCTACAATAGCTTCTATGATATGAAAACTGGAGAACACATGCTTCATACTTGACATTGAATATATTTAAAACCATAGGCTCATATCTTCAAATGTGGAGGAATGCAGAACATTCTTGGGAGTTGTTTAGAGCACCTTCCTAAGCCATTGATTGTAAGTGTGTTGAATGCACACAAGAGAACTGAGAGAGGGGTGAATTAGTTGTACATTAAAACATCAAAACCATCAAGACATTCAGGTCCAAATAAACTCTTATTAACCCTTCATCTATTAGAATTTTTTAGTGAAACCTTGAAAATAGTCATTGTAATATGTGTGAATGATTTAGGGGATATAACAACCATTTTTCTACAAGTTTCACTCAAGGAAACCTTAGAGATAACAATCCAAGGATGTGATGAGGGAAAGAGATCTAATATAAGGTGTCCTAGGGTGTGATTAAAGGTATAAAGGGGGTTCACCACCAAGCTAGGGTTTGGAAAGACAAGAAATGTAAATGATATGCAAGACTTAAGTAAATGACCTAGAAACAAACTCAAATTAGAACAGTAAATTGAGAAAGTATATAGGTGCATCTGGAAACTAAGGAAGCTTGAAATGAAGGTATGAAATCTTGGAAATGTTACTTTTTGATGCACACTAGGAATCATATGCTAGTAGGGGTGATTTAGTCTCAAGTTAGGGTTTCGGGCTAAAACCAAAATCTAGAACTATTGAATCAGGATCTACAAAAAATGTCTGAAAATAGGCATATTGGGACTCATATGCCACAAGTGGCGATTTAACTAGTCCCAGTATTAGGGTTTCTCCAAAATTTTCATATCCTCTAATAATTTCCTATAACTTCCTTCTTTTCAAATCCTTGAGTCTAAAACATCAAATTCTGCTCTGTAGGTGACTTTCCATGCTCTTGTAATGTAGATGACAACTTTGATAACTTGACAACTTTTCTCCAATCTTTCTCTTCAATGAATCTCCAACCTACACCACCTAGATCTACAATCACGTGTTAAATAGAGAAAACTGTTGTTTTATTAGTGGATAGGGGTTTACCTTGGTCAAACCCCATTTTGGTAATTAAACCTTAAAATGGATAGAATAGAATGAAGGAATGATGAATGAACAAATATGCAATGCTACAAATCACCAAACCCTTGAAAAAAAGGCTGCAAACTTGTATGTAATGGCTAGAATGAATGTAGATCTTGACTCTTGATTGTATGTTGTAGATCTTGACTTGAATACTCGCTTGAATCATAGAAACCTACATCACAAATGTTAGATCAACATGTAATGACCCTGCTCAAATCTGATTGAAAACTTCTAATTTTTGGCCTTGGTGATTTCGTCAAACACTTTGCATACAAGGGTCATATGACTGATATAACATTTCAGTTTGTTTTAATGGCACTTTCCTTCTCTTAGCATCAATGAGAATATTTGCAAATGATTCTAATTTGTCTAAACAATGTCCTAACATGAATGTGCAACTTATTTTGACAATATCCAATGCATATATATGAACTAAGCATAAAAAATGATCACCTACAGCCAACTAGTATTTTAACAAACAGTTGGTATGCAAACTAAAAAACTAAATACAAATGATACCGAATTGCTCAAATGACACCAGCAACTTATATATCCTTAATTGCAATGAAATTTCTAATACAATGCTCATGAAATATGGCCAAGACTCTTGGCATTTACATGGATTACAAAATATGATAATGCTGGTATAATGCACACCTACAGTTAAAACTAATAACACCTAAAATGCAATGCTAACATAAATGATAAACAAAGGAACCTGGAGAAATGATGATGCCTTAGAAGAGAGCTGATGAAAGAATCAAGTTTCAAGCAAAATGAACTCCTCTTAGGCCCCAAACGAAGCTTTCACCCAGCCGCCCCTTTTCTTGCCTAGCAATACTTTAGATAAATAAATGCAGCAATTAAACTCTACCTCTTGGCACTTGAAATGATTGTCTCAGCCATAGCAATTGAATGCAACAATGCCCAGAACCAAAGGATGCTTCAATGATGAGATATGAACAAAAATGTCTTGCCAATGGTGCCCTTGCTGTAGTATATCAAACCATTGAAATTATTTACCAGCAACCTGATAGCCACTCTAAAATACTCCAAAACGATTTCCAAGCTCTCCCAAGATGAATGCTTAAATACCCATAAAGAAATAATGCATGAATGAGGCCATACAAGCAAAAATCTGAATATGATATGCAAAAATTGTGGCTCTAATACACAGACTTATATTGACTGAAATAATACATCAGAATTCTGGAAATAACCAAATGAATGCAAATCAGCCTCCTCAATGCAAATTTGTTGAAGACTATGAACTCCAAAATGTCCCCAACAATGCTCCAAATCAAGGCACACAAAAACTTGGCCAAAGGCCACTAAGTTTTTACAATGAAGCTCAAATAGAAAGTCTGAAGTAACTTTCTCCCAGCTGCAATAATTCAAGTGATATTTCACACCCTCAAAATTGCTCACCAATTGAGAGTTTTCGTTCTCAATGGCCAAAGACAACTGCAGAAACCCTAGGCTCCACAACCATCAAACATCAAACATCAACATCAACAACAAATCTGGATGATAGGAAATGAGCCCTCAATGCCTATTTATTCTTTTTCCTCAATAGGTCAGCCTCCTTCTAGAACTTTCCCAAGTCACCTTCTAGAAGGAATATTATTTTATATTTTATTTTTTTTATTTTGCACTTTATAATAAAATAATTATTCATAACATAAAGTGCAAACATAACATTAGTTTATAACATGAGGTTTCTAAAAATAGAAACATATCAAAAAATCATTAGAACACCTCCATATGTAGACTGAATCATGAAACGAGCCAACCAATCAACTGGGTATCTGCCAAACGACCCTCTGATCAAGCCCCATTAGCCTACGAGGATCAGGAATAGGTTAATTCCTCTAAACTCCATTGCTCACAAAAAAGGGGACATTACAGTCCGCCCTCCCTGAAATTGCTTGTCCCCAAGAAATATCAACAACAAGTACAATTCTACTCCACCTAGATCCCAAGTGAAGATTTGTGTAATGTCCCAAACATCACCAAACAACTCTTGTAGCACAAGCACATCCTGTTGAATCAACTCAACCCCAAAATTACGATGATAAATCTGATGCGCCCATGCTGTTGGAAAGCCACCACCCATTGCTTCCCATTGTGCCACTCTGATACCTCGCATCTCCAAAACGCAGCAAGTCCTGAAGTCCTGAATCAAATGGTAATCATCATGAGAGAACAAAGTAGAAGACCTACCAAACTCAGAATCACCATCTGAGATTGAAAGTAAGTCACCAACCAACAAGTAGATAGCTTCCCTATCATATGAAATAGGTAACCAATCCAAAGATGAGTTGTAGATGCCTTCATTACCTTCTAAGGACAACTCTTTAGTGGTTGATCCAGTAAGAGTGTCATCACTAACATCATCAACCTCCTCAAGAGAATGATCAACCTCATCACAGAGTGCTTCCTTCCTTTGAGTAAGGAGTCTTCGAATATTATCTACTCCTTTTTGTCTTGCCAAGTTGGAGAGATTGACTTTTTCTTTCACATCTTGAAGATGCTTCCTTGCATTTGCAACCACTAATCTAGCTTTCTTGGCCTCTCTCAACCATTCTTCATTCAACATTTCGGACCTTTTAATCTCTTCAATGCCAAAGTACACAAAATCAGTCCTCTTGATATCTTCATGTCCACTAATGAGTGTAGGGCTGTCATCAAGTAATGATATCATATCATTTGCTTGCCCATGATCACAAGCTTCATTTTCATAAAAATGATGATGCACCATGTTGCTGTCCTCAAACCAATCTGTGATGACATCATACCATTGTAGAATGCCTCCATCATCATGTGAAAACAAAACACTAGTGGCTACTCCACTAAGTAGAGGATCAAATTCCACATCCTCCTTAACATCTTGTGCCTCCAATAGACTTCCATATGAATGAAAAACATTCATTGAGCTACTATCATGAGAAGAAGAAGCAATGCTAAACTCACCTATTGAAGCATCACAAGAAACCTTATCTTCATGTAGCTGCTCCAAAGCAAATGGTTTGTCTTCAAACATTACTTGTTCCTCTTCAACTTTGAAGTCATCCGGAAGTGTCATGCGTCCATCTTCTTCCTCTTTGTTGGTCTAGTTTTTGTTCTCCATAAGATCAACTGTATGCTGGTTATCAACTGCTGCAAGCTCATTGTAGAGGTTTCTAGACACCTCGCTTGTAGAAACCTCTTGTTCTTCCTCCTTTTCATTTTGTGTTGTAGACTTCTTAGAAATGGAAGTCATAAACCGAGATACACTGCCTTTAGTTGCAGGGTCTCTAAGTAATTTACTTATTTCTTTGAACTCTTTCAAAAGCTTATTCATACTTTTGTACCACTGCTTTTGAGTACTTGAAGTAGCCATGGTCAATGCCCACCAGGATGGCAGGAAACCGCTCTGATACCACTGTAATGACCCTGCTCAAATCTAATTGAAAACTTCTAATTTTTGGCCTTGGTAATTTCGTCAAACACTTTGCATACAAGGGTCATATGACTAATATAACATTTTAGTTTGCTTTAATGGAACTTTCCTTCTCTTAGCATCAATGAGAATGTTTTCAAATGATTCTAATTTGTCTAAACAATATCCTAACATGAATGTGCAACTTATTTTGACAATATCCAATGCATATATATGAACTAAGCATAAAAAATGATCACCTACAGCCAACTAGTATTTTAACAAATAGTTGGTATGCAAACTAACAAACTAAATACAAATGATACTAAATTGCTCAAATGACACCAACAACTTATATATCCTTAATTGCAATGAAATTTCTAATACAATTCTCATGAAATATGGCCAAGACTCTTGTCATTTGCATGGATTACAAAATATGATAATACTGGTATAATGCACACCTATAGCTAAAACTGATAACACCTAAAATGCAATGCTAATATGAATGATAAACAAAGGAACCTGGAGAAATGATGATGCCTTAGAAGAGAGCTGATGAAAGAATCAAGTTTCAAGCAAAATGAACTCCTCTTAGGCACCAAACGAAGCTTTCACCCAGCCGCCCCTGTTCTTGCCTCACAATACTTTAGATATATAAATGCAGCAATTAAATTGTACCTCTTGGCACTTGAAATGATTGTCTCAGAAATAGCAATTGAATGCAACAATACCCAGAACCAAAGGATGCTTCAATGATGAGATATGAACAAAAATGTCTTGCCAATGGTGCCCTTGTTGTAGTATATCAAACCACTGAAATTATTTACTAGCAACCTGATAGCCACTCCAAAATACTCCAAAATGATTGCCAAGCTCTCCCAAGATGAATGCTTAAATACCCATAAAGAAATAATGCACGAAATACAACAACAAATATGATGCATGATGACTTTGACATAATGCTCAAGAATCTTGAATAATGCTCCAAAATCCTTGATAATCACTCTTGAATGCTTTTGAATTGCTAGAATGCTTGAATACTTAGGTCACACTTGCTCATGAAAGTTTCTAGGAGAAAATATGTGAAATAATGGTGCAGGAGCACCTTAAGGTCTTTTGGAAGATCTTAGTGATTTTTGGCTTGTAGTTGGTTCTAGCCAACCACCAAGGGAATAAGGACTATGATATAAAATCCCTAGGTTTTTTGTGAGAGTGTGTTAGTGTAGGTTTGGCTTAGAGTCTTGAACTTTATGAGTTCCTAGACAAATCTTGGGAATTTGAGCATTTTGGCAATGTTGCCTTAGCAATTTGGCCTAAAAGTTGAAAAATAGCATTAATGTTGTTCTAAGTCCGACCCAAGGGTCCTAGCACATGGGAGAAAGGTATATAAGGTCATCCAAACCCTAATACCAGGGTTGGAAGCTCATTTTCATGAATTGAGACTTGGAGAGCATTTTTGTGTGATTGGAATTCAACAACTTTTGAGTGCATTTTTGTGTTTGAGCCTTCATCTAGTCAAGAATGGATTGAAAGGACTAACCTGATGCTTTGAGTGTTTCATTTGTGTCATTTAATTATTGTACCTAGCATTATATTAGTCATTTAGACCAACTGGTTAAGGTTTTGCAAATTTTTGGGTTTTTGGACTCTGTTGGTTTGGGCCAGTTTTGTGAATAATGAGTCCCACTTGAATTCCCATGGCTTTCCTCTCATGGCCACTTGGAATCAAGCTGGGGACTAGGTGTAAATAGTGTACATACAGGTTTAGGAGTCTTTTTTTGCAAGGGAAGTGGAGAAACTATCAAGCACTAGGCGAGTGCAAGTGCATTCTGGCTAGTGGCTTGGAGAGGACAACAGTAAAGAAAGCTGCTAAATGGATTGGTTTATGCCAATCAAGAGCATGGGAGTGTGGGAACATGTATTCTATATGTGTGTGTGCAAGGAGGAGAGTTAAGGAGGTCATTGAAGCCCTCAAAGTTGGAAAAAGGAGCTAAAACCCTTGAAACCCTTGAAATTAGGGAGGTATGAGGACAATCATATGAACAACCACTTGGGAGACCTTACACCTGGTAAATATTGAAGCCTAGGGTACCACTAGAAATAATATCAAAAAAATATTTGGGGGTTGTTAAGACTGTTTTTGTGAAAAGCCAAGAAAACGGGTTCTAGGAGGCCTAGTTGGGGCAAAAGGCTACAAGGCCTAAAATGGAGTTTTTCAAGAAAGCGATGGGAGAATGGTGAAAGAATCCAATGAGATGGATCAGTGAGGTGTCAAATCAACAAAGAGATAGTAGAATAACCTTTCCTAGCCCCTGGAGTGGTTAGGACACTTTGGGTCAATTTGGAGCCCAGGGAAGCCTAGTGGCGAATTGAGAGTAATGGAGAAGAATTTGAAATTGGTGGAGAGTCTTATGAGGTGAGAGGGGTTTAGGAGAGATCCTTGAATAGGGTAGAGAGGAATACCCTAGGAAGACCAGAGAATAGGTCTTGGGAAGAGCAAGAGTGCTCTTGAAAGGTAAGTCTCCCCATCAAATTGGTATCAGAGCCATACAAGGCTTGGGAATTGAGAAGTGAATGTCAGAAAGAAGTGAATCCATAGGAGAGAACACCATGGTGACCAATGTAGAGCTAGCTAGAGACTTGATAGAGCAACAAGAAAAGAATAAGCATCTTGAAGAGGCTATGGAAGAGATGAAGCACAAATTAGAAGAGGTGGCAGAGACTGCAAGCAAGATGAAGGTACAGTTAGGAGAGGATAAAGATAAGGGTAAGAATCAAATAGAGGAAGACATAGAACTAGAACCTGACCCTCCATTAGTAGAGGAACCCTTCCTCAAAGCATTGAAGGCTTTGAGTGGCAAGGCACTTGAAGGTATCCCTATGTTCATAGGAAGAATGGATGCAGAGTTGGTTATGGAATGGATTGAGGGAATGGAGAATCACTTTGAATGTGATGGGATTACAGAGGCACAAAAGGTGAAGATAGCCAAATCAAGGCTAAGAGGACAAGCACTAACTTGGTGGAAGTTTCTACAAGAAGAAAGAGAGAAGGAAGGCAAGAAACCCATAGGAAGTTGGAAAACTATGGTGGCTAAAGTGAAGGAGAACTATCTACCTGAAGACTATGATATTCAATTGCACAAGAAGAGACAAAATCTTAGACAAAGAGACCTAGATGTAGCTGCATATACAGAGGAGTTCCAAAAACTAAGCCTTAGATCTAGAGTGCAAGAAGTTGAAAGCATCAAGGTTGCTAGGTATCTAAACGGTCTTAGATGGAACATACAAGAGGAGTTGAGTCTTTTCACACTTACTACCCTCCATAGCTGCTATCAAATGGCTATTAAGGTGGAAGAGAAACTGAAAAAGAAACAAGATTCCAATACTAGAGGTAAAGGAAGAGGTAGAGACTCTAGAGGTGGACATAGAGGAGGTTTTGGTGGAAGAAGCCATGAGAACAAAGGTCAAGGGGATTCCAAGGTTGGAGAACAATCCCATGAGGCAAATAATAGAGGGGGATACAGAGGTAGAAGCTCTAACAATGGTGGAAGAGGCAGATCAGGAAGCTTTGGGAGAAGTTCACACTTTTCTTCCATGAAATGCTACAATTGTGGACAGTTGGGTCATCCGGCTTATAGGTGTCTAGACAAGCCAGCATCTTCACAAGGTGAGAGGAAGATTACATATGTCCAAGAAGAGGACTTCTCTAAAAACTCAGAAGTAAGTTTGGATTCAGAGAAAGGAGAACAACTCATGTTAAGAAGGATTTTGATCAAAGCACCTACCGAGGATGAACACAAACAAAGGAGAGCTCTTTTTAGAGTCAAGTGCAAGATACAAGGTAAGGTTTGCAAGGTCATCATAGACTCAGGATCAACTGATAATGTCATCTCAGAGGAGGCAGTACAAAAGTTGAAACTCATCAAGATACCCCATGTGTGTCCTTACAAGGTTACTTGGTTGAACAAAGGGCAGAATATATTGGTCAATGAACAAGTTTGGGTTGAGTTTGCTATAGGAAAGTATCAAGACAAGATACTATGTGATGTGTTACCAATGGATGCATGCCATTTTCTGCTTGGTAGACCATGGCAATATGATAGGGAGGTAGTACACCATGGCAAGGAGAATAAGTACTCATTCAAGAAGGATGGAGTGACTTATAAAATTCAGTCTTTGATAGAAGAAAACACAGTGGAAAAGGTAGAAACTAGTGCACTTTTGATGAGTGGAAAGGGATTCCTAAAGGACATAAAGGAGGAAGAAGGAGAGGCCTATGCAATCATGTTGAAGCCAAAGGAAGAGGAGTTATCTAATTAGCTACCTATGACAGCAGAATTGAAGCGACTATTGGATCAGTTTAGGGACATCATTTGTGAAGGTACATCAGCTACACTACCACCCAAGAGAGCAATCAATCATCAAATAGACTTTATACCAGGAGCAACACTACCTAACAAGGCTGCATACAAGATGACACCGGAGCAGGACAAAGAGATAGCAAGGCAAGTTCAAGAACTTTTGGACCAAGGGCTGATCAGAAAGAGCATAAGTCCATGTGTTGTTCCAGTTGTGTTGGCACCTAAGAAGGGAGACAAGTGGAGGATGTGTACCGATTCTAGGGCCATAAATAGGATAGCCATTAGATATAGGTTTCCTATTCCTAGGATAGAAGATCTAATGGACTGTTTAGGGGGTGATAAGTTTTATTCCAAAATTGATTTGAAAAGTGGCTATTATCATATTAGGATGAAAGAAGGAGATGAATGGAAGTCAGCATTTAAAACCACAAAAGGGTTGTATGAATGGTTAGTGATGCCATTCGGGCTTACAAATGCACCTAGCACTTTTATGAGGGTGATGAATGAGGTCTTGAAGGACTACATAGGAGTCTTTGTGGTTGTCTACCTAGATGATATCCTCATCTTTAGAAAAACAAAAGAACATATGAAGCACCTAGAACTTGTGTTGAGAAAACTTCAAGAGGAGAAGCTCACCATAAACCTTGAGAAGAGTGAGTTCATGAAGCAAGAATTGGTCTATCTAGGATTTGTAGTATCCCAAGGGAACTTGAAGATGGAAAAAAGCAAGGTTGAAGCCATTCTCAGCTGGCCTACTCCAAAGATAGGGACAGAAGTTAGGAGTTTCCATGGATTAGCTCAGTTCTATAGGAAATTTGTGAGAAGGTTTAGTGAAATTTGTGCACCGGTTCTTGACACCATCAAAGGAGGACTGAAAACAAAGTTTGTGTGGACCAAAGAAGCTAATGAAGGATTTGAAAGGTTGAAGAGGGAGATAGCTACCCAACCTATCTTAGTTTTACCAAGTTTTGACAAACCATTCATAGTAGAATGTGATGCAAGTAACATAGCAGTAGGAGCTGTCCTAAGCCAAGAAGGCAAGCCAGTGGCATTCTTTAGTGAAAGGTTGAATGAAGCAAAGTCTAGGTACTCATCCTATGACTTAGAGTTGTATGCTTTAGTGCAGGCTCTTAAGAAGTGGAGGCACTACCTATTGCCAAAAGAATTTGTGGTATACACCGACAATCAGGCCTTAAGTTACATCAACACTCAAGAGAAGCTCAGTTTGAGGCATATCAAGTGGATGGAGTTTTTGCAGTCATACACTTTTACCATCAAGCATAAGAAGGGGGTTAACAACAAGGTTGTTGATGCTCTTAGTAGGAGGTTGCTTATTGTCCAAGAGATACAGCTACAAAGCACAGGGGTTGAAGGATTCAAAGACCTATATGAAGGAGATTTTGATTTCTCATAAATATACAAGGTATGTACTGATTTTGAGAATCATTTTCACAGTGAATATGTTGATTACACTTTGTAGAATGGTTTATTGTTTAAGGGGAAGCAATTGTGTGTTCCTAGAGGTTCCATAAGAGAGAATCTAATCCAAGAAAAGCATAATGGAAGTTTGAGTGGTCACTTTGGTTTGAACAAGACACTAGACTTAGTGGAGAGGTTCTATTGGTGGCCTATAATGCAAAGAGATGTAAGAAGGTATGTAGAGCAATGTGGAGTGTGTCAAAAGGAAAAGGGAACATCAAAAAATGTAGGTCTTTATCAGCCATTACCCATCCCAAATAGACCATGGGAATGGATAAGCATGGACTTCATAGTAGGTCTACCTAGGAAACCAACTAGTTTGGACAGTGTGTTTGTTGTAGTGGACAGATTTAGCAAGATGAGCCATTTCATACCATGCAAAACAACACATGATGCTAGTCACATTGCACACTTATTCTTCAAAGAGATAGTGAGGATACATGGGTTGCCAAAGAGCATAGTTGCAGAAAGAGATGTGAAGTTTATGGGACACTTTTGGAAAACTCTTTGGAAGAGGCTAGGAACCAACTTGTCTCATAGCTCAACATATCATCCTCAAATGGATGGATAGACAGAGGTGATCAATAGGGTAATTGGAAACTTGTTGAGATGCTTAACTAAGGAGTATGGACAAGGATGGGAACAAGTGATTCCACAAGCTGAATTTGCTTACAATGATAGCACAAATAGAACAACGGGTAAGAGTCCATTTGAAATAGTATATGGCTTACATCCAAGGGGTGTACTTGAGCTTAGGGATCTACAAGGATATGAAGGGATCAGTGGACATGCTGATGATTTTTCTTAGTCAATGAGAGAGGTTCATGAGCAGGTAAAGAATACATTGATAGAGGCTAATCAAAAGTTGAAGGCTAAGAGAGATGAAGGGAGAAGAGAATTACAATTTGAGATAGGTGATTTGGTGATGGTATAATTGAACAAGGAAAGGTTATAGAAAGGCATACCAAGCAAGTTGCAGATGAAAAGGATAGGGCCATGTAAAGTGTTGGCTAAGTATGGGTCAAATGCATACAAGGTGGAGTTACCCAAGGAGATGTCTATTTCTCCTATCTTCAATGTGAAGGACTTGGTGAAGTATAAAGGACCAGAAATGGATGAAGAACAGTACAATGCTGAGATAAACAAGGATGTGGAAGCACTCAAGGTCCCAGATCAGATCATCCCACAAGTGGACAAGATTCTAGACTCAAGGGTGAAGAAGAAGACTAGGCACAAGACATACATGGAGCACCTAGTGAAGTGGAGACATCAACCAGAGTCAGAGGCTACTTGGATAGCAGAAGGTGACTTTAAGAATCATGGAATTAGTGAGGAACTCTTGACATCATAGGTTCCTTAACCTCTTTGTTGCAGGGGGAGAATGGTGTAGGAGCACTTTAAGGTCTTTTGGAAGCTCTTAGTGATTTTTGGCTTGTAGGTGGTTCTA